>JAJIZL010071687.1:0-26506 GCA_023969395.1 Amblyomma maculatum | reverse complement strand
TATGCAAGTATATTAAAAAAAAAATTCTTTGCTACCCAATTCTTGGCCGATCCCCCTCTGTGGGTATGTGCCATAAGTTATTTGGACAACAACAACAACAACAACAACAACAACAACAACGAAGTTGGTTGCCTGGAACCACGCTCAGACCGCTGCTCGGACCACTCTCGGACTTCGGCAGTCTTCTAGGCTCAGGGCGTTGCCTGGACGTTTGGCGCAATACCCGTTACAGTCTGGTGGAGTGCGCTGGGTACGCTTTCCCACGTTTACGCGCTTCACGACGGATCTGACTCCGGTCCACCAGCGACTCAGTCGTCGCCTCCGCGGACAGTCGCCTGAGGTTGGGCCCCTTTCCACTCCTACGAGGATCACGCAGCCGCAACTCTCGAGCCACCTCGACATGGCCATTGATCCCAGGCTCTCAGATCCGATGCTTTGCCACCCGCCGCGAACACCGCCATCTTTTCACGGCGACGTCTTCAAAGACGCTGAGGATTGGCAGGCGACCTTCGTGCGAGTGGCTCGGTACAACGGCAGGAGTGACGAGCGAAAGCTCAATAATGTTTACTTCGCCCGAGAAGAGTCTGCGCGCACGTGGTTCGAAAACCACGAGGGCGCCCTTACCACATGGCAAGCATTTTGCCTTGAACTTTACCACCTTCCCCAACGCCGACCGCCGCGAGAAAGCTGAAGCTGCACTTCAGTCCAGAAACCAGCGGCCAAATAAAAGTGTGCGCATGTTCTGGGAAGACATTACCTGTCCTTTCCAGCGCGCGGACCCCAATATGAAAGAGGAGAAGCAGCTTCGCCACCTCATACGTGGAGTTAAGCAGGAGCTGTTTGCGGGCCTCGTTCGCAGTCCACCGCGTACCGTTGCTGAATTCCTCACGGAGGCAACGACCATGGAAACGACACTCCAACATCAGTCTATATTGTCGAACATAAACCCTGACTGCTCATTGGAGGGTCAAATTCTAAAGTTTAAGCTTAGCTACTTTGGTCATCTGATGAGAAGAGAGGCGTCGCTGGAGAAAGATTTGATGTTGGGAAAGGTTGAGGGTCACCGAAGAAGGGGTAGGCAGCGAACGCGATGGTTAGATGGCATCCTCGAGGCGCTGCAGATGAAGTTACGTGATGTTAGAAAGATAGTGAGAGACCGGAAAGCGTGGCGTGATATGGTCCATAGGGTCCCGAAGAGTCACACGACTGAACGACTGAACTGAACTCTCCCTCATAGGGGAGACACAGGACAATTACCTAACGGAATGTGAACACAGTGCGAGAGTAGGAGATATGCAAGAACCCCTCTATGATAACATCAAGACAACCAGTATAGCAGGATAGCTAAATCACTCTTACAATTCCATAATAAGCAACAATTCATTGCTATACAGGTTGGACATAAAAGTTACCAAGTTTTACATGGGTATTCATTCTGATGAAGGAATCGATGATCAAAAGTATGCGTTGTGCTCACACCACAGAAGTGAAGAAAAGCTGTTCAATCACAATACATAAGGTAACATATTTCATTTCCACTATCATCGCCCTCACAAAATGGTGCATCATAAGGTGCTAGCGTACATTGCATCGGGGGCTTTGCTTTTCGGTTGCATGTTTTTATATTAAAGCAATTGTTTTTATGCAAGGTGCTGGTACTACCCATGACTTCATGTACTCCCGCTCGGCCTGCGCCATTTACAGAACGCTGAAAACCATCGCATCTTTATTTGCTGTTGACTCAGGCTTTTTCAGATAGTAGCATGACAATATCTTACATAACAAACTACAATCCTTCAACATCAATGCTTTAAGGCTAATGATCTTTTTAAATTGCTTAGTTTTTCTTTAGGTTATTGAGCAGGCTGAGTGCATGGAAACAATGTGCACAACAGGCTATTTTGCTAAGATTCTGTATCATGATATATTAATTGTTTGTACACATTTCCTTATGGTTGTGCTATGCCGCACTTAACTTCCGAATGGTCAGCATTGAAATATTTGTGTGAATCACAAAAGGCCAACAATTGAATATAATGATTGCAATATGCCAAGTTTGAAAGCATTTTGTTCCAACACATTCCTGCTTACAAAAATTTAAATATTTCGGCAGAGAAATAGCTCGATTGTGGTACAGCAGAACAAAATTGCATACTGTTCGTCACGTCAGCTCTATAAGTGCAGTATCGTCACTTGTCTAGCATCTTAATCTTTGCTTTTGCTGTTAAGTGAAAGCCTCTAACAAAGCCTCCTGGCATGAGGTTTTCAGTGGTTTTCAGCCTCCAGGCAGAGGATTTCAATACCTTTAATGATTACAGCAGACAAAGTAGGTCACGGTCACAACGCCCAGCACCAATAAATGGTTGTTGACGTATTTATGCACTCTCCTTGGTACCTAATTTCTAATGAAAGTATGTTCTTTGCCCTTGCTAATATCCGAACACTGATTTTTTAACTGCATGTGCACTAGCAGCTCATATTGACAATGGTTAACCTATAGAAAGTAGATGGGATGCTACAATTTTAATGGAGTGTTTGGCTGGGTTTAAACGAAACTTCAGGGAAAAAAGAGGGGGGGGGGGGGGAACATGCCCACCAATATGGTATACAGAGAAATACCGTAAGGCAGTCTTTTAGGCCCCCTTCTTTTTATTCTCTACATTAATGATCTTGTTTCCATAGATTCATCTGCAAAACACATTATTTACGCGTATGATACAAGTCTGTTTTTCTCTGTCACTCAGGCATAGAGCTATTCAGTCGGGATAACATAACCTTGGAAAAAACTGAATGCTGAGCGCGTCAAAACAGTGTAAAACTCACTGACAATAAAACAAAAGCAGTTCTCTTCCATCCCAGAAATAAAGCAATCGAGCTTTATCAATAGTACTCAGTGGCACTAAATTAGAAATTGCTCACTCTGTGAAAACGTTAGGTGTGTACTTCTCAGGGCACATGACATGGGATGTTCACATAGAATATTTAGTCAACAAACTACCACACACAATAGGTTATGTGTGCCGACATTTCCCAGTATTTCCACACACCATTAACATTATGCTTTATAATTCACTCTTTTCGTCAGTTTTGAACTACTCCTTGCTAGTATGGGCAACAACAACAGCAGAAAAATATACAATAAGAAATATTGCAAAAGCTTCTTACCTTGAACATACAGGCCCAATATTTAAGCAGCTAAAAATGGGTAAAGTAACATCTTTGTATACCTGCAGGCTTTTGTGATTATATAAACAAGACATCAATAAAAAGGACAACACACTAACACTCATAGCAGCGTTTCAAGACAACATAAACAAATATGACACCCGTAACCCGGAGCATTGGCAACGTTGCAGCATGCCAGACGAACTGTGTCAAGCAGATGCTTTGCTTCAGGCTTCCTACCATATTAAGTCAATAATTTCCTTATAGTGGTCAAGATTTCTCTCTTCCTCCCATTAAATTAATCCGCAAAATGTTTCTATGAATACATATTTTTAAATTAAGTTTTCTATCTTGCAGCGTCTCTGTATTATTTTCATGTATTTTTCCTAATTTACCTTGTGCTTTTTTGTAATTTAATTATTTCTCCATTCATTATTTATTCATTGTGTAAGCGTGACTTCTCTGCTGTTAGATGCCATCACATACAGGGGCAGCCGCCCCGTCAAGCTGCTCTTCGAAGCAGCTTTTGAGCGGCTGCTCCTTTCCTTGTATTCAAGGAAAAATAAAGTATACTATATTATTATTATTATCATTAAATTGCTGTTTTGTATTTCACAATGTGATGCATAGTGCACTGAATCTTTCAAGAGGTACCTGTGTAACATTTACAATATTACAATGCAATTTTTATTAAATACATTAAATATTAAATAAAATTACATAAACATGCAACATTCCTATTCAGTTGTCCTTGTTTGGAAATGCTGACAGTTATTATTAAGACTCTTTGTGTTCACTGATTTCAGTCTACTGCATGTTTTCTTTTTTCAGCCATTCTATGAACATCTTTGCCCATGTCATTGTGCAAGTGCATGCAAAATGTTTTCAGCCAGCAGCAAGAGGCTCATGCTAGTTTGTCACTGTCTAATAAGGCCAGTGCCCAGCAAGCATTTGCATGCCTGTTGCTTATGTTGATTTTTTTTTTTAAGAATAATTTTTCTCAGTAATTCCCTCTTGCAAGATAAACTGTTTCCTTCTTTAGTTGCCTTGTTTTCAGCCTCAATAATTTCTCATTACCAAGGCTTTGTGTTGTTCCTAGGCCCTAAATTACATCATTCACATCACAGCTTGCAGCTCGGCGGCCTATGGGTACTTATGTTGTCTGAGCACAACGCAGTTAGTGTTACTAAAGAAGTTTAATGCCTCCTTCTTTCCGAACCTCTTACGCGGTATTAATCCCGATAACGGATGACCCGACGAAGTTACAGTCAGTAGAGTCTTACCGCCCAATAATTTTAACTAATGTGGATTACAAAAACTATATGAAAGTATTCGGTGGACTACAAATTGTAATTGAAACCCTTGTTGGCCCACTTCAGACCTGTGCTATAAAAGAAAGAACGATTTTTATTAACGTACACATAGCTGGAACAGTTCTTGAAAATTGCGATGCAACGCAGGGTCGTGTCGCCATGATGAAAGTAGCCCTGCATAAGGCGTTGTATAGAGTAGCACATTGAAATCTTATTCGTGTGTTTAGATCATGTAAATGTAGGACGTGTAATCATTGATGGAGTGAAAATGGCGTATAGTGGCTGTACATCCAAATTCATTATATATAAGCACCTGAGGGATGCATTCCAGTGTTGTCGTGCCCGTCGGTGAGACAAGGTTGTTCTCTTTCTCCACTTCTTTTCGCACTGTACCTGGAGCCATTTTGTCTAAGACTGCACACAAGGCAAAATATTAGAGGTTACACTTTTTGTGATAAAGAAGTATGTGTGTTGACATATGCAGACGATATATAGCAGTGTTATGTAGTGACTAGGAAAGCGTGCAAGAAATAGTAAAAGTGGCCATAAAGTTTCGCGATACGAGCGGCGGTGCAAAAAGCTGGCCAAGGAGTTTTGGATTTTGGCATGGAAGCTGGCAAGTCACGCCGGAACTGTTTTGCAGAATGAATTGAGTTGACACGCCAGGAAAGTACCTTGGCGTGCCACTATCCCACTACAAAGAGAGCAAAAATTATTGGTTCGACGAAGCAGAGCAAGGCTAAGACAAACAAGTGGGGATGTTATGACTTTTTCATGTTTGCAAGAGCGACTGTTTGCAGCTTGTATTTAATAGCGAAGATATTTTACGTCTTCAAGTGTTATTTTTATCCAAAATTTCCGTGTAAAAGTTGCATAGACTGTTCGCAACGTTTATTTAGGCGTCAACATGGGAGCGCTCCAGTCAATGTAATCTGTTCCAGAAAGTGCGGAATGGGGGTCTAGGATTGTCGCATTTATTTCTAAGACAAATGGTGACCAGATTCTTTTTCTTGCGGAAACAAAATGATTTTCTTCCAACTGTTGTTCAAGTACGATTGTCAACATCATTGCCTGATTACGTAGTGTCGTCTTTGTGTGCCGGCCGGAGTAGGTTAAGTGTTTTTTTGCAAGAAGTTCGTTCAGCTGTCCGCATCTTCAGGTCGAAATTTTCGGGTCGGTATCTGGCTGTTGTCACGAAGACAAAGTTGTATAAAGATCTGCTGGATGTGTTTTTGCCAGTGCTCGTTTATCGCAGTCGATATCTTTTGGGTGCAGATCGCGATGTGCTGAAAAGAATCAAAAGAATGTGACGCTATCAGTGCGCGTTCTTTCTTTTTTCAATTGCAGTCTGGCACACTTCCGGTGAAGCCGTGGTTGCAGAGCAAAGGTCTATTTGTACCGTGGCTGGTCGATTGTATTATATGCAAAAAGGTGGAAGCAACTGAACATATCGTTCTAGACTGTCGCAATGCTGTCTTTCTTTGGGATACTTGAAACGCACCCTGAAAAAAGCCACCTTTGACGCCTTTTGGAATACGTTTCCTGCCATGCGCAGAACCAGGCGAAGTGCCTTGCGACCTGTTAACGTTGTTCTGCATGCACAGTGTTTGGCAAATGGATGTAAGACATGAACTTATTATTGTGCATCCTGCTTATTAGTATTTCATTGAAAGCCTCATCTACACACAGGAAGTCTTCGGATAGCAAGAGCCTCAACCTCAATGGCTGCCAGTCCGCGTAAAACTAAAATAATTTCATCCATTCTATCATTGTGCAGTAGCCAGTAAGTGATTTTTGCTTTTATTCGTCATGCAAGCGTATTTTGTGTTCGTTTGTGCTGGCAAGACGGTAATAAAGAAAAAAAAAGCTTCTGTGACGCAATGGTTTCACAACACGTACTTGATTGTAAGACATGTGTTCGATTGCTGTAGGTCCACAATTTCTTTTTTTTTTCAAAATTCAAATAAATTACTACCATAATTTCTGGGGTATGTTCCCCTTGAGGTTGCATAATACAATGTTTTCTGTTCTTAATAGCAGCAAAACCAGCTGCAAACGCAGCCAGGGTGTAACGGCATGACAACGCTTACACTATGCCATTACTTTCACCGTAATCAATTCCTGCCTTCACTGAGTGTATGTTACCGTTAGGTTGCGTTCAGAGACAGCTCTCAGCAACAATCGCCTTTTAACATGCTATAAACGTTTTTTAACGAATTTACGCCGCGGCCATTTTCCAAATTAACTTATTGAATATCACAAAGATTTTGCTACAGACGCCACCGATATATTATGATCTCTACAGTAAATGATTCTAATTAAAAATATTTTATTATTATTTCATTTCACTTTCCGTACTGCGCTTCATGCTCCAAAAAACGTAAGGTTTTGTTTTATTTTAGAATGACGCATCCGATACTTCCATTGCAGCTGTTTTCGGGAAACTGCAATACGCATCAGGATTAGGGACTACTCAGCCGCAAATCAAAGTTAAAAAAAAACAACAACAATAAAAGCAGCAACGTATAAATAACTGTTTGTTTTGATGCTTACGTGAGGCAAAGCGCAAGCTACGTGTACCATTTATGGGCATGAGCGCGCCCAAAAAAGTACTATAAAAAACAAATTCACACTGAAGCGGATGACCTGAACGCCGCCCTCCTGCCAACGTAATTTCCCCCATCGTACATGAGAGTCTCGCGCGATAAACTCAAACTTTTGAGTACGCTGGCCGATCATAGGCGATAGCTCATTTGCAGCTGTCGTACAGCGCATGCGTAGTGGGATCACAATAATATTGACCTGTACTATTTCTCAGCGCGTGTTTGTGTACGGTATACTAAATCTCTCTATTCATCATCATTGTCATCCTCAGCCTGACTATACCCACTGCAGGGCGAAGGCCTCTCCCATATTCCTCAAATTAACTCGGTCCTGTGCGAGCTGCATCCACTTTACCCCTGCGAACTTCTTGTCCTCATCCGCCCACCTAATTTTCTGCCGCCCCCTGCTACACTTTCTTTCCTTTGGAATCCAGTTTGTTGCCCTAAGCGACCACCAGTTATCCTTTCTTAGCGCCACATGTCCTGCCAATGACCACTTCCATTAGAATGTCAGTTAATTGAGTTATGTCTCTGACCCACTGTGCACGTTTCCTATCTCTTAACGTTATCCCGACCATTTTTCCTTCCACAGCCCTTTGCGTTGTCCTTAACTAAAGTAGAATCCTCTTTGTTAGCCTCCATGTTTCAGCCCCATAGATGAGTACCGGTAAGATGCAACTGTTGTATACTTTCCTCTTGAGCGATACCGGTAAGCTGCTAGTCAAAATCTGGAAGTCTTTGCCAAACGCGCTCCATCCCTGTCTCATTCTCCTTGTTATTTCCCTTTCATTTTTTTTTAACGCAAGCTTGCCATAAGGCATTATAGAAACTCACCTGTCCCATTATAGAAACTTCCTGTCCTAAATAGAGTCACGTAGCATGGTGACAAGGCCGTTGACACCAGAAGAAGACACAGGCTTGATGGTACTGAAATTAACTCTTTATTAGGCTGACTTGCGCCAGCAAAAGAACTAAGAAACTCGGCGGCGGCGATAGCAACAAACGTTCTCGTCGATCATCGAACAAAGAATGCCCGTCACACTCGTCAACGTTCAATATAAAGGCTGCTCAGAACAATCTGGATAACGGCGCAAACAACTAACAGTACGGACTGGAACATTGTGGAAATACACACGAGTGGCTGGAATCTTCGAGACAGATCTCGATGCATCTTACGCTACAACGAAACTGATACAGGTGTGACTAGCGACATCGAGCATTAATAAACAAAGATTACGGAACTGATACGCGATCCAGAATCAATGTGATAAGCCTTTATGCCGGCGGCCGTTAAAAAACATCAAATACAGTTTTGAAGGTTCGCGGCAATAGATATATTCGCCTACTACTTCCAGTGCTTCGCTATCTAACGTAAACTGCTGTTCCTTCCCTAGGCTATTGAACATTACCTTAGCCTTCTGCATATTGATTTTCAAGCCTACGTTTTTACGTTTCCTGTCTAGGTCATCAATCATTCTTTGCACTTCATCCCCCGAGTTACTTAACAAGGCAATGCCATCAGCAAATCGTAGATTACTGAGATATTCTCCATATACTGTTATCTCTAACTGCTCCCTTTCCAAGTGTCTGAATAATTCTTATAAGCAAGCTGTGAATAGTACTGGGGAGATCGTGTCTCCTTGCCTAACACCTTTCTTTGTCTCTATTATCGAGTTATTAGTGCTTGCCTCATGCTCGCATAACCTAATTATTAGCTCTTATTGAGTGCACCCGTGTCCACATCGTCTTCTGTGCGCTGTGTGATGTTGTTCTCGACGACCTGCCGTCTTTCTCTGGCACCAAACGTGTCGCCAGCGACATTCAGACAACTGTGTAGTGATTGTTCGCGTGTTTGCGACCTGTTCCTTCGACAGGACTGTTTTATTCGCGACTTCTCCTGTGTTCGCTTCTCGCTGCTGCCTTCTTCACATTGCCCTCGTAGACATTACCTGCGGTGCCACGGACTCGCTATGAATGCCTCATCTGCTGAGGTTGAAATTGCTTCGTGGCGAGTGTCTTGTTCATGGTGAAGCTTTTGACCTCTCGCCATTTGACATTGATGCGTATTCTCTACAACGTGCTCAAGTAGCCTCCCTAATTCCTATTATCACTCCTTCCAATCATAGATATTTGGACATTTTCCAATCTTCCGTGACTAGTGACATGGACCCAAATCATCGCGAGTAGCTGCTCTCTCTCTTTTCAACAAGTTCCGTACTTCGTTCGGCGCTCAGAAATTTTGCTTGGGCCGAGCACCCACTGCTGTTTCATATAGAAACAGGTAATCAAGCGCCTCTTCTCCAGCGCCCTTACTGTTTGTCGCCTTCAGAGCGTCGTGTCGTTACTGAACATGTCGACGACATGATGCTATGTGGGGTGATTCAGCCTTCTAATCTATTATCATCTCCAGTGGCACTCGCCAAAAAAGAAGCATGGCTCGGCAAGATTTTGCGACAACTACCACTGTCTTAACAAAATTACCCTTAAGGCGTATACACACTACCCCAGATTGTCAAGACCATCGATTGTTCACAAGGCGCTGAGTTGCACCGCTTACGAAATTGCTGAATGGTTCTGCCGATTTGCCTAACCGGAACCCAACCTGCGACAATGCTTTCATTAAGCTCCGATACCTCACTTCACCGCATATTCTCCGACATTACGATGGTGTTTGTGAAACTATTTTAATGAAAATGTTTCGGGGGTTGTAGCGGCGATTGGAGTTCTCAGTCAGGAACTCATTAACGTAGGCTGCGATACGCGGTCTTTCGACGAGTTCTTTTTTTGCTCCTTGCATCCAAGCTTGTCACAACTATATCCCACCTCGCCTGCATTGGCTGGTTATTAATAGTGATAGCCTGATTTTGTTGGTACTCCTACACAATATGGTACCGGTCTGTTTTCTCCCCATAAAATTTGCAATGTGAATAGAATGACTCTGGATCTATTGCGTGTAGTCTTCGTGTGTTGTAGAACGAGTTGGTCTGTAGCTTGCGGAGATGTAGCTCCTCTCCATCGTGCAGTGTCGTTTGGCGAATTTGAGTGGGAGAGAAGCGCACTCAAGAGTACTTCGAAAGTGCTCTCAGAACAAGTGGGCGCTCTCCAATGGGAGAGCAGGAGTAGAATCATTGGCTTCAATGGGAGAGGAGAACGGCTTTTTCGACGCTGAGGGCGCACGAGTGCACTCCCGGCTGTTCTCTCGTCTAAAGCGAGTGTGTAGAGGAAGTCACGTGGCATAAAGCATCATATCCGCGCCATCATTTTTTTTTCTCTTGAGTGGGCGACGCTCAAAATGGCGGCAGCAAAGCGTCAGTTCTCGGTGAGCGGAAAGCATTTCTCAGTGTTGTATGCATGTTTGACAGTCACTGCTGGCTTTGAATGGGCCAAAGGAGGCAGATTGCCACGCTGTGAGAACAAAGGCATACAAAACAAGCGATTCTACACAGAGCGTTGGCCTCTCCTCGGGTTGCAACTGCGGCACGGCGGCCAAGCAGAGAATGCTGTGGATTAAAGTGCGGTCACATGATGGTCACATGGTCGTGACGCGCTGCTCTCGACACGCAGAGAGCGTTCCCGTGGGAGGGCAGTTACACCTTCGCTTGGAATGCTCCTGTACTGCTCGGCGCCTCTGCTCTCGTCCCCCCAACCGAATGCGCCATTTGCCAGTGAAATGTAGACCCGGCGTGATATTCTCAAGTGCTGAAGTACTTCGGTGTAAGTTAGCAACAGAGTAAGAGGTCCCACGAGAATTGTACTGGGTGTCCGGGGGAGAACTTCTCGGGCTGAGGCGTGTGGGCTCTCATTCCCTGAGATGCCCTGGTGAACTGGTATCCATATTAGGTGTTTATCAGTGGGTTGGCAGCCAAGGGTGTAACTATTTTGCAGGATTTTAGCTGCTAGTGGTGCAATCCTGTCTCTGAGGTAATTGCGATAGGCTGTCTGTGAATCTGTAAGAAGAAGTTTTGAAGTAGTGTCTGTTGCAGCTAGGGCAATCGCCTCTTCTTCCGCAGCTAGTGTGCATTGGGTGGGCAATATCAGTCCGGCCACAGTTTGATCTTGGTGCGCTACCGCGGCGGCCGCCATTCCCTGTTCTGAACCCGCAGCATCGACATAGAACACGTCCTCGCGCCCACCGTAGTGCTTTTTTATAGCTGCCGCTGGTGTTTTCATCTTGACTGGTTAAATTCGAGGTGCATATTCCTCGGCAAAGGCGTTGGCTTGAATTGTCCTCTCTGTGAGGCTGGGAGGTCGATTTTAGGCTCTATCTGTCGGTGGTAATTCATGTTCAAATCGTTGAAGACTTGTCGCCCAGTCAGAGCCATGGAGAACCGTGCCACCTGCGCCGTCAGGTGTGCCTTTGTCAGCTCATCTACCGTGTTGTGGACGCCAGTCGTGGAAGCCGGTTCGTCGATGTCGCAAGAGGGAGGCCCAAGGCATTCTTGTAGACTGTTCTGATTATGACGTCGAGGTTCTTGATGTGAAACGCCATGAGGCAGAGGTAGGGTGCTGCATACACGATGCGAGTCACGACGAAGACCTGCACTAGTCGGAGAGTATCTTCTCGCATCCCTTATCATAGCGAAAGCATTACTAAGCTATGTTCACATATTTATGTTCACAGCCCGCGTCCGCAGGCCGCGTCCGCAGACCGCATCAGCAAAATCGTGTCCGCAGCAGTTGTAATTGCGAAGTGGTAGAGGTTAATGAGTAGTGTCAATCAATAGAGGATGACGTAAAATAAATAGGCCAATAAGGTTTTTATGTAAGCAAGGCAAAAAATCTAAATGTAAAAGCGAAAATGGTCTCATTAAATAATGGCTTGGCGCCACATTTGAATGCATCATAAAATAAAATAGTGAATTTAATGAGTCAATTAAGGTGACATTAAGGATTTGACATCAAGCAACCTGATGTCTAGCCAAAAAAGGGCATCGAAAGACATTTCCGCGCAATTTGAAAGTACCAAAGACAAAAGAGGTTAATTAAGGCAGTCAATTAGGGTGACGTCAAGGATATGACGTCACGCAACCAGAAGTAGAGCAGAAAAACGGCACAGGAAGGGATTGGTGCGCAATTTGAAAATATCAAAGACTAAAATGGGTAAACAAGAAGTTATTTAAGCAACTAGAAGCAATCAGAAGCAACCAACAGCAGCATCCGTGCTTTCGCATTAGTCTAATGAAAATGCTTGAGTTCTCTTTAATTTTCTGCGACGTTATCCTGGCAGTCTGCCTGGCGGCTTGCTAGCTCACGAGACGGAGTTTGTGGATGGCAAGGAGGTTGTTTCTCTAGTTATTGACGTTCAGATCCTGTATTTTGAGTGTCTGAACTTCCTTGATGGGTGAGAATTGTCCGCGTAAATGTCGATGGTGGCCTGATTGCTGTGCTGGCGGACGGCTAGGAGTTTACATTTTTTGGAACAGCAGGATAGTCCCCACGCTTGTGCATAATTTTTAACTGTTGTAGGCACTGCTTGTAGCTGTCTTCAATTATTCGCATACTTCTGTTGGTTGTCCAAATGGTTTTATCGTTAGCGTATACGGCGTGTCATATGCCTTGTATCGGATTTAGAACGGTTGGGAGAGGTCTAAATGCAATGTTAACAAACGGGAAAAAGTACTGCCCCTTCAGAAGTGCCTCTAGTGCCCATCTCCACTTGCTTGGTTCGTTTTGTGCCGATGTTGATGTTGACGGTTCTGTACTAAATTGTAGATGTAGGAGTAGACTCACTGGCTAGAGTTCGTGCTCTGGAGATTGTCGAGGATCATAGAGTGCTTGACCTTGTCAAACGCTCCTTTGAGGTCGAGGGTTATAAGCGCTCTGTCACTGTTTCTGCATGCTGGATCAATGACTTCGCGTTTGAGTTGCAGAAGCACATCATGGGTGGACTGGTGAGCTCTGAATCCAAAGATCGTGCGTGGCAGTAGCTCGTTGCTTTCTAGATATTTGGAGAGGTGCGCGTGGACTGCATTTTTCATGCGTTTTCCTGCGCATGACGTGAGGGATACGGGGCATAGGTTTTCAATGCTGATGTTCTTGCCGGGTTTGAGAATAAAGTGCACATTGGCTGTTTTATATGCCTGTAGAATGATGCCGGTGCGCCAGCATTCATTTACGTAATCCGTAAGTTGCTGAAGTGCCTCCGTGCCGAGGTTGGTTGGAAGTCCATTCGTAATTTTGGCTTGTCTCGGGCCTGTACCTCGGCGCATATCTGCTATTGCTGCTATGATTTCTTCTAAAGTTAAGTCTTTATCTAGGTATTTGTTCGGTTCCCCCCGTACTTTGGATTTGAGGGTTGTTAGAAGTCTGGCCGTAATTTAGTCTTGTCCAGGGGCTGTACCTAGGCACATATCTGCTATTGCTGCTATGATTTCTTCTAAAGTGAAGTCTTTATCTAGGTCTTCGTTCGGTTCCACCTGGTATTCCGGAGTTTAGGCCTTTGCGTCTCTCGATGTGCAGATATAGCGATGCGTGGCTTGAGGCAAGAGTTCGGTATCCGTGCCTTGAATGCTATGTAACGCTGGACGAAAATTTCTATGTTGAGCACACTTTGATTTCGGCGGATGTATATTAGGTATTGTAGAAAGTTCCCATACTCTGTCTAGGCGACCTTTTAGAAATTCGACCATGTTAGCCAATTGGGGCGAGCGAGGTGCCATGCGTATTGGCCTGCTTGAGTAGCAAGCTTAACTATTCGATCTATTCGATCTAGTTTTCTATTGTGCTTTTGTTTCTTCAACCGTTTTATGAGACTACGTCTAGCTTCACCAACGGGTAGGAGATAGTTGTCAACAGCTGGTAGGTCCTCCGTCGTGGCAATGGCTTTTGTCAGCTTTTCTTCAAGGGTGAGAACGAAGGCCACACACTCTTCGTAACTATATAGTTTTGTGTCCTTCCTGAATTTCTCCCAGACTATCATTCTAGCTTGCCCTCATGGTATGCGGTGCTTGTTGATTTCAAAGATGGTCTAAGCACATAGTGATCGCTTCCTAAGGTCTCTGCCGTATTAAGCCACTCATAGTTGCGGCTGTTGCGGACGAGTGTGAGGTAGAGGGAGATATCCCGCGTTATGCTGGTACCGACTCGCGTCAAGTGCTGCGGGTACGTGAGTAAGGTAAGTGCCATGTCTGCGATGGCGGATGATAGTTTTTTTTTCACGTCTTCCCTTGCATATCCTCATAAGAGGCTTGAAGCGTTAAAGTCGCCGACTATAGCAAGGGGAGCTGTGTGAACTTTTCTTAGTTCTTTGAGAAAAAGCACGTCAAAGACTACATGGCGCTGTTTGGAGTGATTGTGTATATATGTGCCCTTTCTGTTTTTGTTTATGGTAGCAACTTTTTGAAGGTTTATTCAATGTCGCTGTGTACATCAGGTGTACATACAGTGGTTGCTGTGCATGATTTGTGGATCAAGATGCATGTCGAGTGGTTTGTTTGATGTGTTAAGAATCCTCTATCTTAGCCTCCATATTCACTTCTAGCAGGGCTAATACTTGAGGCGTATGAGCAAGAGTCTATATATTGTTGTAATGTTTTCCTATTACGCTTGAAGGCTCCGCCTTCTAGAATACGGGTCCGCGAGACATGGTCTTGCCCAACGAGTGAAAAGCCGTCTTTCTTAAAAACACCGGCCTGTTCCGGATCAACAAAAATGTATTGAATAAAAAAGAAGCAACATTGGACAAAACTGCGCTGAAAACATGCCGTCGAGGTGCGCGACAATAGGCTATCAAGAATAAAACAGAACAAGGGTCAAGGTATTACCGCTGGAACACAAAACACTGCAGCGCGAATAGAGCGAGTTTTAGGGCCATAGTTTTAACGGCGGTACAAAAACATGGCTTCTCGCATGGCAGCAACTCATACCAATACGCCTATGCCATTCTTGTAGCCACTGCTTCTGTCTGCGTCTAGCAGGACTCCGCTCTGTCGTCAATGTACATCCCACCGGCCTGTGACGGTCACTGGCCGCCCTTCGCTGGCCTGCCGCCCGGCAAAAAGCCCTGAGCCTTGCTCGCGATACGCTTATCTACCTCTGTTTCGCGCCGATAACATGCCGCCCCCGCTCCAAGCAGCTCTCTCATGCGTACTCGCGCTGCCCGGGCAAACTCCAACACAAACAGGTCAAAAGCGTTCACAGTTTTAAACACTAAAAGGGGCGTGAGTCCCCACACGCTAAGTGCCCTGCCTTTCCATTGCAAAATGGTCAGTTTAGGTTACGGTATATCTCATCCTGTCGTCCACCTTCTAGTTCTTGATCAAGCTGAGTGCTGAATATGCGACGATTTTCCATTTTACCCTGTAGTTTTGTGCCCTTGTTAGAAACATCCAAAAATTACTGAATTTTGCGGTCAGACCTAACCTCTTGCGCTTGCAACCTAATTAAAATTAGTTCATGTTTTTCTATCATAGGCTTGATAACTGATTCTAACATGCTTTTGATTGTCGTATCGATCATAATGTAATGTATTCGAGATCTTGGACTGTGTTTTCCAAGCGGATCATGGGGTCCTGTGTGTGGGTGTTCTCAGTAGAGACCAAATTTTGTTTACCCTCACGCGCATGCTGTTAGCGTGCTCCTATTCTCCACACCAGGCGACATCTGTCGGGCGCGAGCGGCTAGGCGAACGGAGGACTGCGGGTAGCGCGGCCGCCTCGCGTTGAATACATGTTCGTGAGCGATCGTTCTTCAATGCTGTCGTTAACGCACTCTACCACTCATGCATGCAGGTGTGTGATATGCCTCGCTACTTACATTTGCTCCTGTTCCAGAGAGCACTGCAGCATTTTGAAGCGCACTGTTCTCTCGTTTACGCAATATACGAAGGTAGATTATGCATGTCTGTAAATGGCCGTTTAGTTATGTGATGTTAGGAAGATAGTGAGAGACCGGAAAGCGTGGCGTGACATCGTCCATAGGGTCACGAAGAGTCGGACACGACTGAACTGAACTGAAATGGCCGTTTATTCGCTGCGGTGGAATTTTTTTGTGGGCTTGCCCTTCACATGTAATAAATGCACACGTTTTGCTTTTTACTTTTTTGGTTCTGCTCATGAGAATGTAGAATGTTAGATCGAACTCCATAGTGTAAGATGTAACCGGATCGACGAGCTTCGCGCTGAAGCTTGCTTAGGCAAAACGTGCGTTTTCGGCCACCAGTGGTTCATTTCTTGGCTTTCGTTTGCCGTTCCTTAACGGGCTTATAAGTCCGACTATTACAGACGGTTGGGCGAGTTGATACCTGCATTCGTGTTTTTTTTTTGTTTTTTTTTAGCAGTCTGCACTCCGACTAAAAGCAATCCAAATTGTTATTTCCTTATTTCAGAGAGACGTCGGCGTGCAAAACGGTTGAGTTTAGTAGCTTTTTTTTTTGTTTCTGCCTGAGACTCAACAAACTTAATTTCATGAACGGCCAAAACAGGTCTTTCACGCATACACCGAAAGCATCGATACTGTATTAATATTTTTTATATTGTGTTAATAAGATATTGAGAAACGGTGTTGTGCCGTCCAGTGGTGGTTCTGTGGATCGGGCTCTTGACTGCTGAGCCGGAAGACATGGGTTCGATCACGGAAGCTATGATCGCTCTTCGATGAAGACGAAGCTGAAGGCGCTTGTGTACTGTGCGGTGTCGGCGCACGGTAAAGAACCCCAGGTGTTTTAGTTTTGGAGCACTTCACTACGGCGGACCTCATAGCCGATGCCACTTTTGGACGATAAACTCCGTATACTACATGAAAACTGAGCTGTCATGCTCCAGCTAGCATTTCTTTGCTGATTTTGCTTTATTTGGCGTCTACGACAATATACATGCAGGTGCTACAGTTTGATAGGGGCTAGAAAGGCCGGCCAAGACGTACAAGAATATTTCAGTCTTTTTATGGCAAGAAAGAATGAGCTGTCAGTTTACCAAGAGAGTTTTTCGGGCTTTCATGTGGTAATTCCGGGACCTGCACAGGATCAACTCACCGAAATTCTGCACAGCGCACACCCCGGGCGTGGTGCATATGAAGTTTCTGGTTCGCAGTACAGTCTTGGGGTCTGGCATCGAAAGTCAGATTGAGCGTCAGGGGTGTCGATGTAAACTGTGCCAGGAAACTTGATCACTCTGAGTAAAGCACTTGTGCACCAATGAGAGTTCATGAAGATTCTACTGACTTGTTTGCTTATAAACCTTTCTGCCCCTTTAAGGGTACAATTTTGTTCGCCGTCGATCTGCATTGCAAGTGGTTGGAAGCCTCTCGCATAGATTCGATGCCCACAACTGCAGTTCCAAGGAGCTGCGGGCCATGTTTGCTCGCTTTGCGGTGCAACACGACCGCAAGGAGATGGATATATGTCCAATAGATGTAATTTATTGTTCAACTTACCAGAAAGATAAAACAGGTTAGAGCAGAAACAATGTCATGCGCACACACTTTCCCACAAACGCAATTATGGTACACACAGGAAGCAAATCCTCGTGATCTCAACTTATGCGCACACAGAGGACGGAACAGGGTTTTGGTACTTTCCAGTTCAGAACAAAACAAGAAGTCTTTAAAAGTTACACCTACTATGAATAAAGCATAAACAATTAGTTCATTCAGGCCATTGCGTTCTCTTTAGCATCCCAGATGTGCACTGATGATTCATCAATAATGTACAATTTGCCGAAAACTGTGTTTCCAAGATTTTCGAAGACAGATTTAGTGGGTTTCAACTACTCTTAGACGAGTGGGTTTGTGTGGCACTGGTTACATGGTTTACTGCACTGCATACCGTGAAGAAGGCTAAAATAATGCACTCTGTATGAGTCAGATAAGTGAACGTAGTGGCGACGTCGGCTATTTTCTTCTAGGCGTGTGTAAGTCAAGGCCCACAAGCCTCCATGCACACACTATATGTCCGAAGAAAAGTTCCACTGCCTCACTGATGCAGATGTTGTTCAAACTGCGGCAGCCTATAACAATAATTTAAAGTTGGAGATGTATAGGCAGGTAAAAAGTGAAATGCAGTGAAATTATGTTTTACGATGTAGTGCTGAAGTCTCCACACACCTCAAAAAGCAGCGAACCGGACCGATCTATTCAGTGACCGCCTTCTCTAAATTTCAGTACGACGGTGGTCAAAAAAGATTACTGATATTTTGTCCTAAATTTGAGAGAATACGATGCACACGCAAGAACACAAACTGACGACGCGTGCAACGATGGATGGCACTGACGAGCAGCGCTAATCTTCTTTCTCGTCCTCCCGACCTCCTCTCTTGGCGCTTGCACGGTCCAGCCGGGCCAGCGCCGCGTACACATGTTCCAGTGTGGTGTTGCTGATGAGGAACTCGAGCAGGTTGAGCTTGCGCTTGAGCGACTCGGCCTGCGCAAAGAGCTCGCTCCAGGAGAGTCCCTTGTCTTCCAGGTGATACTCGAGGTAGCCCTGTGGAATCCGTCCGAGCTCTCGATTACTCCAGGGAATTTGAAGCTCATAACGAGAAAAAGAAGGTAACACTTTTCTGCCGCGAAATAAATGTGCCGTACAATTCGAAGCATCTGCGTTTTATTGGATAGTTGGGGGTCTAGTTTAGGTCAAACAAAGAACTCGCTGAAACAAAGCGCATAAATGGTTCGGCGGAAAGAAGTCTGGGGCGGCTAGCAGCAGAATTGTGCGAAGTCGTTGCTCGCCCATCTAAGGACTCTATTCGGTGCTCTTATCGAAGGGAGGTAAAATACGTCAGGGCGTGTGTGGGCTAAAAATCTTAGCACTGGACGTTGGTCATCCAAGCTCTCACATATTCACTGATAATATCAAACCCACAGGTACATATCTATTAAAATTTAGCAAAAGAAGTAATGTATTGCGTCAATATCTGCTATTTGTTACTTTAGATGCACCCCTTTCTATTCATATGCTGAGGGTAATAGTAACCCGTTGTTAGCCCAACTAGTCGGACTAGGTGTCCGACCTAAAGACTATATTCCACGAGACTCTCGCGTCATAAATACAGCCTTTGTCTTGTGCTAAATTTTACGCGCACCAACGCATAAAAATACTCCCTTTTTCTACGAACGGTTTTCGAATAGAACGCTCTGCCTCACAAATTCTTATACTTTTCGCCCTTTTTCATCTATGTGTTTCAGTTCTTTTGGTGTCGCGCATTATGATATGATGCGTCCTGCCATTATCTGTTTTTCGTTTTATTTGTCAATTTTGTTGCTCTTGCTGACATTTTTTGTGTTCGACAATGTCACGAATCATGACTTCCGATATTTGATATGTTCGCCATATTTATACGTAAATAAGGAAATAATTATCTAAAGTGCCAGTAGCCTTTTCACCCAGGAAGAGTTCTTTTTTTTTTTTTTTTTGATAAAAGAGAGCTCTGTCCCAAGAGTGAGGAGAATAAAGAGAGTAAAGGGCCCTTTTTAGCTGTCCGTACTCTTGAAAAGTACATCTATTTATTGCTTAGTGTTTTGCTGTTCAAAGAATATTCTGCTATTAGCATATATAAAGTTAAAGTTTGCATAAGCCTTTGCAGACCTAATAGATTATTTAGAAACCACAGTGCTGTTACGTTTTTCATACTGAAGAAATATTTAAGGGGTTGTAATGGGGAGTGGCTTGAAACGAGAATTTTTAAGACCAAAACATTGTTTGACTAACGAGTGGCATGAGTGCCTGTCACCAGGAGCTGGGGACAGAGCGGGTCACCATAGCGTGTCCGTATATAGTGTCACCGAAACATCCCCATATTAAGCATTGAAGTGATGAAATAACACAACACAGAAGATAAAAAAAATATGGTGTAAATAAATAGTTTGCGACGGGGATGCCCTGGCGCCAGTGCCATCAGATTACCTGGAGCACGTACTCGTGTCACGGGCGGGCGGGGTGGCGCCTGTTGATCTTCTTTACAAGTTACTTGGTTGATTAGGTTAATGAGTAATTGTCATAAACGGAATAAAATAACAAAATAAATAATACAATACTTGGGTGATTACAGCTAAATTTTATATTGCAGTGACATGAATCAATTGGTAAACGGTTAATTCCGTACTAATCAGTTTTATGGTCGCCGCTGCAAAATGCGCACCTCGTGCGACTGGAGCAGTTTGCTCTCCGGGAAATTGTCAGCGATGGAGCGGACCACTTTGGCGCGATACTCGTAGTCCTCCTTGTATTCATCGTGGGTGTTCACGACCACCGTGAAGCCTTGGGCGAACCTGTCCTTGAGGCGGCTCAGAGAGCCGAGGCACTGGAACTCGCCCCGGATCATAATGGCCACGCGGTCGCACACCATCTCCACTTCGTCCATTCTGCGAAACGTTATGCGGATCGAGCAGGGCTGCTAGCAGTTTTACTCCAAACGCAAACCTGCTAGCAGCACTGCTACTGCCATTAAATGCAAATCCGCCTGTCTCCATTAAACAAGTGTCATTAAACAAGTAGTGTCAACGGCAGCCTTTTGTCGGCTCACCTTCCTGGTCCGCGCTCGCCTCCATTGTTTTTGCAACTCGTATGTCACTGGTCACTGTATATGTCACACACATATACTAGTTAGCATACATATAATAGGCCACAAGTAATTGAAAATAATGTGCCCCGGCCCGTGCCACTAAGTATAACGGGCTTTAGATACGGTCGTAACCTACCGGTTTCTGGAGAAGCCACCCGCCGTAAATATAAAGCTCGTATAGAAACAATTTCTCTAAAAGTGTCTGTGCGGCCTATATGGCAGCGTGGTTAACTCGGGATCTGAGTATCCCGAAGGGCTGCCTTCCTATTGCTCTCTCCCATCTCAGACAAGAAAGAGGCTAACAGTAACAGGAAAAATAACAGTCAAACCTGAACTGGCAGCGGTTACCAAATGGCTCGCCATGTCACACAACTTGACTAGACGTCCGCAAGACCATACCAGTAGCCAAGTAAACATCCTCAGCAGCAGCAGCCGTACTAAACCAACTGCACAGCGAATGCATTCCCATGGGTCTTCCATTTATCCCGGTCTTGTGCCAGCTGCATTCACTTAACCCCTGTGAACTTCTTAACCTCATCCTCCCACCTAACCTTCTACCGCCACCTGCTACGCTTTCCTTCCCTTGGAATCCATTCTAAAACAGCGCAAAAGAACAGGGACGAGAGAACGAAACGTACAACACTAGCGCTGACTTACAACTGATTTACTGAACATAAGTGAGCAATATATAAGAAGAAAACTGGGTGATAAAACCAGAAGTAGTCGACGTCAAACACGGTGTAGGGGGCCGTAAAAGCGATAAGAGTGTGGTAGGTTGATGAGGGTAAAAGACGATATAATCTAAAAACTTGGAATCCAATTTGTTGCCCTAAGCTACCATTTGTTATCCTCTCTTCGTGCTACGTGCCCTGCTCATGCCCACTTCTTTTTCTTGATTTCCATTAGAATGTCAGTGACTTGAGTTATTTCTCTGACCCACTCTCACAACTGCCATTTTTCAGGCCATAGCCCTATCCTAAATTTCAGTAGAACCCTCGTCGTTCCAATTATGGCCCTTGCAAATGCCAAGGCAGTGATTTTCTGCTGACAATACTGACTACTCTGGCAAAGTATTTCCAGGTGGCGGTGCTTTTGACGCTATCACGTTCTCCGACCCCAAACCAGAAAGGTGGTAGTTGGCATGAGATACGGCCGGGCCTGATTGGTCGGTTGTCTCTGTGAACTCATCAGACCACGTCCCATAACCGAATCTGCAAGGACTACAAACATGGCCCACACATTTTAGATGGAAATACATCCGCCTGGACTACTTATCCAAGGCTACTCTTAGGCCATGCGGGTGCTTTTTTACTGCTTGTTTTTTAAGGAGTTTATAAAGATTTTGTTTTGCGCTAGCTTTATTGGCGCATAATTAACGCCAAGCGCAATGTGTGCTTGGCACGTTTATTGAAGTACGTTAACTTATTTTACTGCTTTCTTTAAAGCATTTGCTTCGATTAGAAAGCTAAGAATATTATACGGCAGACCAACACGTCCACCTTCCACTGAAACCAATCCTGCATGAGAGGCAATAGGTTCTTGCTAAAATCCAGTAAAATACTGTTTATTTGTGTTTAAAGGATTGACATGAAAATAAAACATAGTTTACAGTGAGTTTGGTTTTTGGATTTCTCGCAGAGGGATTTGTTTTTGTTTGTTTTTTTGTGAACAAAAATTATCGTCGCCAGAATGGTTCACTGCATAGTTAGCAATTGACCTCCCAAAATAGAGTAAATAGCTTCATTAGCGCACAGCCAAATGGGGACTATGGTTAAGAAAATGTTTTATTAAGTCTTTATTCACAAAGCAGTTATCATAAAGAGGAATTTTCCATCCCCTCTAAATTTGATGTTCAGTTGTCTTGAGACAGTATTTCTTTACAACCGTCGGGGAATATTTACCAGCAGTCTGGGGAGTATTGAATGCTGAATAGGTTAAAGCAACTATGGGGAGTATTTCTTCAAATGTATGGAGTTTATACTCTCATGTTATAACGTACATAGTCGTAATGTAGAGCCTTGCATATATGTGCAGAAGCAGCATAGGCTTTTGTTTGCCCCGTGTGTTATCCATGGGGTATGTTTCAGTAACTGCTTAGGAAAAAACCTGATTTTGAAAAGTTTGATTAGAACGACATTTTCAACATAAGATACCATTAATGCCAACATGTAAGCATAACGCAAAACGATACACACAAAGCAACTCGATGTTCTTCTCTCTCCAGGATGTGACGACCTGGATAATGTCCAATCAATGAACATTTTTTCTCTCTAGCTCACCGTATATATATATATATATATATATATATATATACACATATTGGCCACACTGAAGCCCACGCATGGCGGATGGGCAATGACGGCACTGAGCATATTCAAATGTAATGTTAATGCCGAAAAGGAAGCACAATATTACAGGATTGCACATAGCTTCGCCTAAAAGCCTTAGTGGATCTTCTGTCTCTTGAGACTTGCTCTACTCGTTATAATTTCATTCATCATCAGCCGGACTATAGCCATTGCCGGGCGAAGGCTTCTGCCATATTTCTGCAATTAACTGGTTCCTGTGCTAGCTAATCCACTTGACCCCTGCGAATTTCTTAAACCTCATCCGCTCACATAAATTTTGCCAAACTCTGTGAAGCTATCCTGCCTTTGGAATTCAATTTGTTACCCTGCGTTATCATTAGTTATCCTCTCTTCGCGCTGCATGCCCTTCCGAGGCCTATTTCTTCTTGATTTTCACTAGAAAGTCATTAACAAGAGTTGTTTTTCTGACTCACTTTGCCTGCTTCATATCTGAAGTTGGAGTTGGAGTTGGCGTTATTTCGTTTTTTCTATACGAAAGAAGCCAAGTCAAAAGGAGGCAAGCCTGACTTGGCCTTCGCTCCCAAATACAGACAGCAGCAGACATGTCTTTTGTGTATAACATACAAAAGAATCGTACTGTTACACTTACATACGATCTTTTAAAGGTATCAACGCTTGTAGTATTCATTTGTAGATTCAAATCAACTTACCACGCGCTCAATAACATATTATAGGTAATTAACTACACGTAAGATACATTCCTCTCGAGCCATTCCGGTAAGCTGCTAGTAATAATATTTTTCAAATGCATTCTATCTCTAATCTTATTCTCCTAGGAATTCCTCTTTCATGATACTAATCTGCGGTTACTGCCAGTCCTAAGTATATATTTCGGCTACGACTTCCAGCGCTTCTCTACCTATTTAATAATAATAATAATAAGTTTATTCGGACATGAAACATGTACACAGAACATGCCCACGGGAAGAGGCAAAAGGAAGAAGCTGATGGCATTCTTCCTGACGAGGCCTCACCCCGGGTCACACATCAATGGCAGAAGGATGGACAAGGTCAAGGTAAGTTTCACCAAGAAAACCAAACAAAACAAAACATAACCAATGAAGAAAAAAAACATCTCATAGATTATATTTGGCATTATAAGAAAGTACATAAGAACCATGGCATCGTAAACAAGGTAAGTATATCAGTAACGCTACAATTCGCGACACAAAATGTAAACAAAATAATATACGACAAGCACTACAAGTCACATAGATTTGGTGCATTCCTAAGAAGTGGAAAAAAGCAACTTCATTTTCTTTTTAAATTGAAAAATAGTTTTACTGTTTATAGCATCATCAATTATTGAAGGATAGGCATTGCATACTATACTAATTTGGGTATCTGTATGTTGGGTGCCGTAGTTAGTCCGGGCGCGAGTGGAAACAAGAGAGGTAACACGCAGACTGTAGCCGGTATTTCTGTTCAGATATGTATTTCTAAATGATGTGATGTCTTGCTTAATTTCATGAAAGATATGCACAGCAACAGAATACTTATGGCACACAGGGAATGGAAGAATATGTAGGGCGTGAAATGAGTGGCCGCCGTTTGAAGGGTTTGTGGAACAAGCGCGTAAAGCTCTTTTTTTGCAAAGAAAATAGTCTGTCTGAACAAGTTTTGTTGCAAGTCCCCCAGATGAGATTACAGTACACCAGTTGAGAATGGATTAGGGCAAAATACAACTGTTTTTTTGTCTGCAAGGGCAACAGGTGTCTGATACGATTGATCACACCAATTGACCGAGCTACCTGCAGGCGAACATAATTTACATGGTCTCCCCAGCCTAGGTCACTACGGAAAAATACGCCCAAGAATTTACAGGAGGTTACAGATTCAATCAGGGTATCGTTAAACCCGAGTTGAATGGGATAATCTATAGGCTTATTTTTAGGTCGGAATAATATGAATTTAGTTTTCTTAACATTCAATTTCAATTTATTTACAGCAAGCCAAAGCATCAGTTAATCTAGCCAGGAGTTCGTGCGACGCTCTAGTTCGCGGAGATCACAACCAGAAAAAAGAATGTTTGCGTCATCTGCGTATAAAACAATGTTAGAATAAGTTGAAATATTTACTATGTCATTGATATATAATATAAAAAGAAGGGGCCCCAGTATGGATCCCTGCGGAACACCGAAGTTTATTATTTCTGATTCAGATACGGCATTGTTCAGTCGTGTGTACTGAGTGCGATTGGACAAGTAGCTTTGCAGTAACCTGTGAGGCGTTCCACGAATACCATATCTCTGCAATTTATGAAGTAGAATGTCGTGCTTGACCGAATCAAAGGCTTTAGAAAAGTCAAGAAATACACCAACAGTGAAAAGCTTAAGTTCAGTATTATTAATCAAACTATTTTTGATTTCGAGCAGTGCTGCCTGCGTGGATTTTCCAGGCTGAAATCCATACTGCTCCTTACAAATTATATTATTAGAATTCAGGAATTTGTATACCCTCGTAAAGATAACTCGCTCTGCAACTTTCGAAAACAAAGGTAGTACGGAAATAGGACGATAGTTACTGGGGTCATTTTTATTGCCTCCTTTGAAAATTACTGTAACACGAGCGGATTTCATTTTTTCTGGGAATTCACCTGTAAGAAGCATTAGATTACAGATATGTACGAGAGGAAAGGTAATAAATGTAGCAGCAGCTTTTACGGCTAGTGCAGTAATGCCTTCTGGGCCAGGAGAGCATGTATTGCGCATTGAGTTTATAATTGAGAGAATTTCATCTTCTGATGTCGGAGATAAGAATATTGAACTCTGACATGCCGGAAACAAAAAAGAATCGACAGATGTTACAGCTGAGGGAAGAGTATATGAAGTGGGATTTCCTGCATTTAAAAAATAGTCGTTAAGTTTATTAGCGAGTGAGGCACCGCTCTAAAGAACTCCATCGATTTGCATTTCCGAAGGAAGAACATGTCGCTTTCTTCCAATAAGTTTATTGATGCCTTCCCATAGGGATCTAGCATTATGCATGGATGAAAACTTTCGGCGATAAAAAAGCGATTTTGCCTTTTTCAGATCCTGATTTAATTTGTTCCGAAACGTCTTAAACTCTAACAAATGTTCTTGATTACGTGTTCCAAGAAATCGTGCAAACAACTTACTTTTTTGTTTAATACGTTTTAGAAGGTCCCGTGAGATCCACTCTTTTTCTGCCTTCCTGCATTTCTTAAATTCTTCAATTGGAAACGCCTTGTTAAACGCATCTAGTGTTTTCTCTATGAATACTTTGTAAGCGGCAGATGAGTTCTCCGCTTTGAATACATCGACCCAGCTAATTTCAGACATAAGTAAATAAAATTTAGCGATGTTCTTTTGGTCATAGGTTTTACGTATGTAAACAGGAGCATCCGCTGCCTTCACATTCGAAAAAAGTGCAAAAAATGGAAGATGATCGCTTATTCCCGAAGAGAAAACACCAGAAATGGTGTTGTTAGGTAAAAAGTTTGTAAAACATACATCGAGTAGGGTTTCTGTCTGATAGCCTATTCGTGTAGGCATATCAACAATATTTTCGCAACCAAAAGATAACATTATTTCCAATAATCT
>JAJIZL010071684.1:0-11020 GCA_023969395.1 Amblyomma maculatum | reverse complement strand
TTTAATTTCTAGTCTGCAGCCCACAGGTGCAAATTATGGATAAAAAATAGAAAGCTTTTTCGCAGCTAGACCGCATTTGGTATATAGTCTGCCGGAACAAATCTTGGCTGGCAATAGTTTCTTTATAGCATTTGCAAGAAAGCAATTTCAGTCAGTGTGTCATGTCTGGCTAGTTGGTTTTCTATGACAACAATATAAGTGCAAAAAACGGCATGCACTGAAGAGAAGAGGCAACATGATCATATCATTATTAACAACATGATTGTACCCATTGCAGGATAAAGATATCCCGCCTCTCTCTCTAATTAATCCAGTCCTGTGCCAGCAACATCCATTGATCCCGCAAACCTCCTAATCTCATCTGCCCAGTGCCTATTTTTCTGCCACCCTCTGCTAGGCCTGCCTTCCCTTGGAATCCAATCATTTACATTTAGAGACCATCGGTTATCTTGCCTTTGCATTATATGACCTACCCATGCCCATTTCTTGATTTTTACTAGAATGCCATTAACTCATGTTCGTTCCCTGACCCATTCGGCATGCTCCGTGTTTCTTAACGTTACACCTACCAACTGAAATGACACAAGCCTACCAGCACAGCAGAACATAGTGCAATTTGCAGACAGTGATGACAGGAAAGATATGTAATGCCAGCCACCATGCTTTTGATGTCCGAGCACGGTGGTGTCTCATCTTTCGTACTGTCCCTGTCTGCAAATTCCACTATGCTCAGTTTTCTTGCCATGGCTTAAAAATTAGCCCAGTAAGTCATATAACTTCCAACCTACCTGTAATTTTATTATGATACTATTATTTAGCACAATTCAGAAAACTGCACTTTGTTAGCTACTGACATTTTTTTATAGCCAGGGCAAATTTCGCTTCAGTGATCACCTACACTTTGAAGAAATTGCAGTTTTAGCACTTTTACAAAAAACATGGCACTACCCCAGACTTGGGAAGTGGCATGGCATTAAACACCACAGAAACACTGTCGTCAAATTCCATCAACATAACAGTGTTTATGGTTCATCACATGAGCTTATAACACAAGCGAGCAGCCATGACCTACTGGAGACATGGCAACTTCTTGGTTCAATTTCTTCTTCTCCTACTAGAAAAACAACACTACCATAGAAAGGATGGCCCATAGGACTGAGTTTCTATGGATCAAATTGGGCTAGGTAAAAAAGTGTAAATTATTCATCGTAAAGATTGTCTGATTTCTTACAACATCAAACATGAAAAGTAGCAACTTTCTTCAGTAGAAATATGGCAATTTCTGCCGGCCAATGAGAAAGAAGAGGAACTAGATTTCACAGTTCAGGATGCAATGAGGGAACTTGCCTCTTTCTTGAGAACGTCTAGTGGCGTGTTAATCTCGCCTTCAGAGACGCTGGGACTGATGCGTCCGCCAGGTACTGCACACTGCAAGTGCTGGAGTGGAATGCAGAGAATAAGTGAGACAAGCCCAATACCTTCATCATAATGCAGCCCACAGCAAATGCCACCAGCAATGATCACCACGTTTTGAAGGAAACAATTTTTTCTTGATTCTACAAAAGAGTTCATAAAAGAACTCACTAATCAAACCATGTAGAAGAAAGCAGCTTGTAGGAGGACGGTTTTGCACTCACAAGTTTGATACTACATGTGGTGTTGTTTTTACGTTTCATAAACCTTGAGTTCTATGAAGTAAAACTGCAAATGACAGCACGTTTATCCCATCATGTGAGCATAAATTTCATTCTTCAAGGGATTATCAATGCTGCCTGTAATGAACTCCAAGGTGCAGAACTCTACACAATGTCAGTGCTCCTGGCATGATGCACTGACAGTAGATTTGCAATAATGCAATTTTAATTATGAATCTTAAACTCTAAGGTACACATTAATAGACCAATTTCGCCAACAAACTCATTAACACATTTTGTTCATCACATATCATCATCAGGCATGGTATTTAACACAATCTCACAGCTTAGCGACAAAGTTATTAAAAACAATGGAATATACCCAGACTTACAAGCAGGTAATCATCCACTAATAACTGATATGCAATAGTTTGGGAGAAATTGAGAACAAAAGCAAATTTGAGAAAAATGCTGCCACTAACCTTTGCACTTTTGATTGGTTTGTTCATACGGCAGGCCTTCTTAATGTCGATTTCTGTAGTATTTACACAGCCCGGCTGTTTGGGTGAAGGCAAAGACAGACAAGTACAGGTAAGAAAAAACAGTTTCAGCAGCAACTATGGCACGGCATATGCGTGGCGAAAAATTACGCACAGTGTCTACCATTGCACAGCATTACAACAGTGCTTCAAATTCACAGTAGGTGTTTACTTGCAAATATTAAATAGCAGCCTTGAGGCATATCAGGCTTGTAAACAAAGCCTTCTAAAAGGGATGAAAATGTGCACTACCATGATAAATGTAATTCTTCAAAGGGGAATGACTGAGAGTTAGAAAAAGATTGCTGCACAAGGCAAAAATAAACTAATTTCAAGCGAAGAAAAATTAATTCTAAACATTGTTCTTTCACCTTATGTTTTGTATGTTGGCAGCTGCCATGCCCTTGAGGTTGCGCACAAACTCCATCTCTCAGCTCATTAAATGAGTGAAGCTACACTGTCTCTCCACTACCCTTTGCCTTACCACTTTTTTTCTCAGGGGAGTGTCACTTTCTTTTTTTTCTAGGAAGGGGCTTATTTCAAGTCCCTATAGTTTTCAAGACTAATTTCTTCCATGACGCACCTCTCAAAACCCTCCACTAAGGAGCCTATACATATGTTGGTGCCCTGCTCTATGCTTTCATATTTTTTGTGACATACGCACTTAATGTGAGTCTTCGTTCACTGGTGCAGTAACCTAATCACTAGCATGAGCACACGGTGCTTATTTCAGCTAAGCAGTTTCGCCTGCAGCTGTTTTACTCAGCATGCTAGTCAAGCTTCTTATCGGTACAGGTTATGAATGCTCTTAAAGGAACTGACAACTGCCCAGGACGTGTCATGGGATTATGATCGCAATGAAAAGCACTTGGCTCATATTGTAAGATTTGAGAACTGTAATAATGAACAAACCAGGATTTGCTACTTTAATTTGCCAGATAATCGCATGTAAAGGAAGCTGATGCGACCTCTTCCTGTGAAACCAACGTAGGGCAAAATCATGCCATTATCAGTATATCCCACAATGTGACCACATCTTGTTAAGATCTTAAGTATCTGTATATGATGTCCAGTGCAGAGTGTTTTATCTCCCCTCATTGTTGACATTTTATTATAGTTTGTGCTCTCTCGATTGCTCCCTTTGGTAAAAAGCAATGCTTCCATTACATCACACGATGGCGAGCTTTGAGCTTTGGCTTAGAGGTGGCGTCACATGTTTTGGAATTCTTTACCCACAGTCCACTAAAACTGTTATCAACGAGCTATAAATATACCACTGTGCTGCATTAATTTTGTGCGTAGAAACACAAATGGACGCTAGGCTATGCTAAAACTGTCTTATTTACTAAGTGAAAGCCAGGACTACCTTAGTTTCTAGAACATCATTCTTGCCAGCATGCAATTGTAATCAGACTGCTAATGGCTTCTAGTGTTCATATATGTAAAAATTGGCACGTCTACTGATCAAAAATTATCTGCAAAAAGATTATATAGTACAGCATTTCAAAATTTTAAAAAAGCTGCAAGTTCAGACATCCTATATCCTGTTTCCCATTGCAAAAATATATATCTCTACTGGGTGCTTAAGATTGAGTTGTCACTCTTTCAAACGCTTAAACAAGCATGAGTTCTGCATATATATATTTGAAGTAAATAAAATGCAGAGTCAAAAAGAAAAAAGAAAGAAAATATAATCATCGTGTTAACCCTCATTTGGTTCCATGGAACAAAGGAGTGAGGAAACGCAGCGCACTTAATGTGCCCACTTACCACTGGCCTATGTACATCCCAAAAAGCCCTCTCTTGGCTGTCGAGAACTTTCCTTTCTAGCTTGTCCCTCTTCTTGTCAACCCTGGAGAGGACAAAAAAAGGAAACGTCAAGAAATGAGAGACACCAGACGGCGATTCAAAAGAGGCCCCAACAAATTAAAATCTATGCACACATGAGTGGTCTATTATTCACGAGCACAGCCTAGTCAAAGTAGACTGATCAGAGCCTTCAAGAACACAGTCCATGCAAACATCATGATTTCTGGCGGACCAAAATTGGTTCTGCATACTCTGAACACTCCAACTAATCTTTTCTGACTGAGAGAAACAGTAAATCCAGAAATGTGAGCCTACAGGTGATAGGAAACTTTCGCGCAACAGTTTTTGGCTCAAAGAAATAGAAGGACATGTGCCATTCAACGAAGCATCGTGTGTCAATCACGATGCTTCGTGTGTCAATCACCCAATAGTGATGCACCTTGCCATCAACGATGCTGTCGCAACTGGGGTATCAATTCACATCACCGTGCATTCACAATTAGTGTTGCAATAGCTGTAAAGCACCAGTAAACAAAGGCTATCACAAAAGGTAGGAAACGCGACAACCAGCGTCATGACATCTCGCAATGACTTCAGTGGACACAGCGTAACTGAGGGAGCTTGTGACCTCACTCAGTTACACTTTTGGAAAGAAATGGGCTGAGCACTCACTTAGCCTGTGCCTCAGCCTGCATGAAGATGAACTCCCACTTGCGCGAGAACATCTTCTGAAGCCGGGCCAGGTTCTCGGCCTCGTAGTCAGCCAACTCCAGGCGGGCCTTGTTCTGCATTGTTCGCTTGCACAGGTACACGGCTGCCACCACCACCACGGAGAGCAGGCAGAGAGAAGGGAGAATTAAACACATGTGCCATCAGTCAGGCACTCAGAATGCCATATAACCCTTGCCACAGAGATCAAATGTGATCAGCTCATCAATGTGCGAGACTGCTGAGGCACTCCTTCAAGCACTGTGCTAATAGTACATAAGTGCCATCACTGCGGGACCTCGGCAGTTGATATGAAGAACTGCCCCTGCTCCTTTGCTGAGCAGTTACTGCAACAGCTGCACAAATTGTAGCTGCAATTACTTCAAACTTCAAGTACCCTATGTGGTTTCCGAACTCTGTCTCAGTTTAATAAGACAGAACAGCGGCGTGTAAAGCTTTGTGGGCTCACTCACAAAGCTAACTCTACTGCGCATCACTGAATCTGGAATGCAGATGGTTTTCAGGCAGGGTAAGAACAAACATGGTGACAGACGGGAGGTCGTGGGTAATGCTCACCGTAGTCAGTATTTTCAGGTTCCCAGCAATTTGAGGGCCAGAAGTAAGGCGTCTGTAAGAACACAGGAAAGGCAAACAATTAACGAAGAAATTCAGGTCAATCTCTGCAGCACATAGAGTGGGAATTCGGAGCCACAACCAAGGCACTGTAGCAAGTAATTACTAAACAGGGCTGCTAAAAGTAGGCACATTCCTTTTGGTCAAAGCCTGTAGAGCACTGCACGGCTGCTAGCCTCTCACAACAGCAGAGGTCACCTTGCTGACAGATTATTAGATTTGCGAAACCATTGAGCTTAAGCAATAAGAATGCATGGGCAAGGCCATCTGTGCCATATGAAGTGCAAAATATTTCTAGCAATGTTTGGAATTTAGAAGAACACAGGTGAGAAGATGTCTGAGGGTTCAAGTAGTGATGCATTCAGGAAAAAAGTAATAAAGTAGAGTTTCAGATGTAATACTTGCACTCAGGTGGAGCAAAGCAAGACAAGTGAAGTGGCCAGAAACGAATGTTTTGCCCGTACAAAGGCAGATGCATTATTTATTTCGCTTTACTTGCTCTGGTGAACACCCATCGAGTGCTTTAGAAAAGTTTGCTCCCGTCTGTACAAATATTCACGCTGGAGAAAGATACATGAGGCACCTTGCCTCTGATGTGGTGCTCTACTGTCGCCAATTGAGGCGTATATGGATTCCAAACTGGCTATGCATGGTCAGCATGGAGGAGTTTGCATACAGGCTCTTTTTCTTAAAGCTTACATGCTGGCTTTACAATAACAAATAAAAAAGCAACATTTATTAGAGGCAACAGTTCCAGGAGCCTACCTATCTAAACTCGTTCCACATCTTGGTTATTTCACACTCAACCACATGGATCTCTATGTACAGTCCTAGTTAAGCAATTAACCAGCAGCTTAAATGAGTGGCTCCTGTTTCATTCAAAAAGCCATGCACACCAACCATGCAAAGTGTGCCAAGGGAAGTAATGGCTTCCAAAATAAAAGCATTATCTTTGGGTAAGCAAGAGCAATTGGTTGCAACAGCATTTTTCTATCCCAAGCAGGGCACCTATCACGTGAATCATATGACTGCAATATATACACTCCAGCAAACGATTTCCTCATGTGCACATACAAAGAACCATGCACTGCCCCATGTTGCAACAGCACAAAGTATGCTAAGCAAAGAATGCATCCTCCAAAATTTAGCACAGTTTAACTTATATGTATGAAACTGCAAATGTTTCTGGCAAGAAGCATTTGGGCAGCCCTAAAAGGTCAGAACTCCCCGAATTCTGATCAAACCCGTTTAATGTGCATATGACCGTTTTCTTCTCCACTGTTCAGGGCTGACAAAGAGAATCAATCATCTCGCAAACTGCACGCATGAAAAGACTGGGCATAAATGTGAGACCACTCACTTGGAAGCGATAGAAGGTGCCATCTGCTTTGACAGTGAGCACGTGGTCATCAATGGGGAAGAAGTAGCCATGCGAGGCCATCAGGTGCGCCAGGTGCAGAGCCTCAGCTGCAATAAATAAATAAATAAATAAATCAATCAATCAATCAATTAGTCAATCAACTCATTCTCCAAGGACACAAATTTGTTTTTGGCTTTTTGCACATTTTCTTTTCGTGACACAAACAGCTAGTGCTTGAAAACACCCAGAACAACTACGTGAATCATGAGTGTTTGCAGTTCAATTGATGGCATTCGCACACCAAGATTAGCACATGTACTACATAACAACGAAGGCGGGTGCGTGTCTGTGTTTCTGCACATCAATGAACGGAAAACTGGCCTCATGATGCATAACCAAATATGTATGCTCCACAAGAACAAAAGCACAGCATTAGGTGTTAAGTGTCAAGTATTATAAGTAATGCACCTCTTATTATCCTGGATCAACTATTAAAAATATCCTGAATGGTATGACAATCTCTTTCAAGAGAGCAAGGTCACACCTTGCTGATGTACAGTACATGTCAAAGCTTTCCTCTCTTCTGGAAAATAGAAGAAAAAATAGAATGCTAATTCCTTATTCGGTTTAGGGGTGAAGGTATCAACAATTGTTAACATACTTCTACATTGTGCCTATGAAAGTGCATTTACTGTGATTATGTCTTGGATAAATCTCAGCAAGACCCCATTTTGCAAGTCTAATGTTGCAATCATCATTACAGTAATATTGTTGTCAGATATTACAAAGTGAATGCAAAAAAAAAATAAGGTGACAGGAATTTTTTTTTTTTTCCCACGGGCTGTTGAATTTAAAATCAATGGTTCTGTGAGTACACTGCTGACTAATAAGTTTAAGACTGTATCTCTAATAAAGGTAACAAACAAGACAGCAATATATTTAAATATATAAATAACCAAAGCATAAATATATGTGCAATCAAACATAACAGGACACCTGATAGAAGCATGAAATCTTCCCTAGAACAGTGCAGAGCCATAAATGCAGATGTTGTGGCGTGTACCACTCAATATGCGAACTGCACCAGCACCATGCAAAGAAACTACAGCCACGGAAGCCACAAACTAGCAACAACAAATACAGCTTGCGAGACCCACAATGTGACAAAGGAAAGAATTTGATCAACTGAAGATCCTAACTGGTCAAACTGGTTTAAGGAACAAGCTCTCAGTTTATTCTGACATAACAAATGGGAGCTTCAATTGCTTAAACCAGTTTGGCCAGTTAGGATATTCGGTGGGAAGCAAGAATGTCTAACTTACTTTGGTCGTCAACGTCAAGATTCTTCATCATCCATGCAATTAAGTCAGCTCCTGCAAGTGGAAGAATATATTTTCAAAATTTATGGTCTGCAATCTTAACAGTTTTTTTTAGTTCATATTTAGCCACACTAATTTTTTTATAAACTCTGAGATTTCCACATGGGCTACGGCAAAGTGCAAGTATCCTTATGAAAGTCATCTCAGCTATTGAAGCAATATATATATATATATATATATATATATATATATATTGAACCAACTTGCTAATACACAAAGGGTATCAATTTTGCAAAAGTTCTTAGATCTTATGAGTTCAGTAACTTTTGCAACTGCACATGCCAAGACAGTAGACATTTGACAGATAATGGAAACAAGCAATTTCTTTATTTTGGTGGAGTGACAGCTGACCGCATTCGGTGCTCACTACAGCTAACAGTACACAAAGAAACATGAGAATTCCAGTAGTTCGATATTTCACTACCAGCAGCCCTCATGAATTTCTCAGCATTTATACAGTGGGGCTTAGAAATATTTTTTTAGTGAAAAATAAGCCCTGGAATTTTCCACCCTAGTCATGTGTACAGTAGCCTTGGAGTATTTGGATACCGTTTTGTCAATGAAGGCACAGCTGGAAATGTGGGAAAGCAAACAGCAGCAAACAGCAGCAACATCAACATCCTAAACACTACTGTGATAGTGCATACCATGGAGGAAAAAAAAACTAAGGAGGGAGCGCGCGGCAATACCCTTGAAGCCTAGTAATACAAAAGAAAAGGGCCCCACGTGATTAGACCATATGATAGCGTGCGGTGATATCTACTACCGCTGCGCGCACGCACATGTGCGAATCGGCGCGGCGTCCGCAGCGGCGAACGGCGGTGGCAGGAGCACGCGCAGCAATCGAGAACACGCCGGATAACGGTCGCCGCCATGGAGGAAGAGGGGGGCGGAGCTGGTTACGAGGCTGACGCCGACGACGTCGCGAAACGCTTCTTCGGCTACAGTGGCTGTACCTCGGCACTCGGTACTTGGCTTCATAAAGTTGGCCGCGTAACGTCACGGTCTCGCCATAGTTTTTTTTTGTTTTTTTTTTTACCTCCATGCCTAATCCCTCAATGCAACAGGCATTTTGCAGACCGAGAAGAAAGCTAGTCCAGAAGAGTTTTTGAGACAATGCTAAATAAACCGGACGTGGGACTGCTATTTAAATTCAGCAGACAGGTATCCGCATACGCACATTTTTGCACTGCGAAAGCCCCTTTCAGGCTTAGAACATGCTTAGAACGCGAAGGCGTCATACGATCATGACGATCAACGATCGACGTCCGGTCTTGATAGAGAGTGGCGCGTTGGCCGCATGCCGTCGCTATTGTTTCACATGCAAGCGATTTCTGCCGCGGCGACACAAAAGCCTGTTTTCAGCTGTGGATCGCCAGCAGTTCGAAAACCCAGTTCCAACAAGTAGAAAATTTTTCGCTCTGCCACTGCCTTTTCGACCGACTGATCCTATTCTATGGCGTAAATATTCAGCCAGTAAATGCGGTTTTCGCCGGCTGCCCATTTCCTCGCTTCTCTGTGCCAATGAGCGAAGTTGCGGGGCAATCGAAATAGCCGATCCGCACGAAAAGTGTCCTCTCGCGCCTGTTCTGATTCGTGGAAACGCCGGAACCGGAAGTGGTTAGCGGCATCCGGCTCCGATGTTTCCACCAATCAGAGGACTCGAGCCAGAGAGATAATGACGACACATCTGAAGACGACACAAGCCAGTACACGCGGGTTGATGCCCACGTGTGGCCCTATACCTCCGCGCAGGATGACGCTGATGCTTCCATCGTCACTCGCGAAAACCCGGTGGCAGACCATCAAATTAATTATTGTAACTGTAACAGTAGGCACGCTCCTTCATCGTGAAGCAAAAGCAGTCAGGTGTTCGGTTACCTCGTGACGAAAACGACATGACCACAGCAACCACAGCACATTCTCGGCGGTGGCAACTCCAAGAAAATGGCGGCCGCACATGATCACTGTAATACAGCTGCCAGCACATCTTGCGCAGCGAAGGCAAATATTTTAGATCGCAGCTCTTTGGCGCCCGTTCCTACATTTCGCGTCGCCGTCGGCGTTGTGCCTCGTAACCAGCTCCGCAGCCGGGGCAACGCGCGTGCCTTCTCCCCTCCCCCTGCCTCCTCTCGATAACTTAATTGCTCTCTTTATTTCTACGACCACAAAGCTTCCTTCATGACAGCCAAGGACTGTTAGTGGAGTGTTTCTTGAAGGAATATGTGTGAGAAATAAAAAAATTACCCACGATTATGTTACTTCCTAATGCAAAATGTGAGCGCAGCTCATCAGCTGTTTCACCTTTTAGATATATTGAGGCAAAGATTTCGAGCAAGACACGTTATGTACAATTACAGACAACTTTTTTTTTATTTTTCACACGTATTCCTTCAAGAAACACTCCACTAACAGTTCTTGGCTGTCATGAAAGAAGCTTTGTGGTCGGAGAAATGAAGAGAGCAATTGAGTTATCGGGAGGTTGCGGGAAGCAGCGTGTGGGCCCAAAGGAACGTTGCGCGACGAACAGATAGCAGCGACTGACTGACGCCGCCAGCGAGTGAGAACGGGATGCAAGCACCATGATCCGCTGATAGCGAGCCGGTGTTTCGGCAACCGGAGAGCACCCTCGCCGCCACGCAGGAAGAGGGGGGTCCTCTTTCTGCATGACGGCGACGGTGTTCTACGCAGTCACGTTGCCGGCATCAGTCAGTCGCTGCTAGCGCTGCCTCCCGCGATCCTCCCCCTCTCCCCTTTCCTCGTGTTCTCTGGTTGCTGCGCGCGCTCCTGCCCCCATCGTTCGCCGCTGAGTGTACCCCCCCCCCTCTTACTGCGAGGCTCCGGTTGCCGAAACGCCGGCACGAAATGGGGGGGATGAAAGGGGGGCGGAGCTGGTTACGAGGCCGACGCGGTCGACGCCGACGACGACGCGAAACCCAGGAACGGGCGCCAAAGAGC
>JAJIZL010071674.1:0-10975 GCA_023969395.1 Amblyomma maculatum | reverse complement strand
GGATGATGCGAAGTGTGATCAGTAACATTTATGCAGCAACCATTATTCATTGCCAATACTAAGAATATTGTACTCATTGTCAAAGACCTACGAGTATACTGAGAAATCAATGCTATATGGTCTGCAACTACAATAAAATATTCGATTCGTTAAGGCTCATATTGCTCTATGAATCATAGAACAATATGTTGAAATCGGGCGTGTTGAAAAAGTACTACTGAAATCACGCAGCATCACTAAAGTATGCAATATTACCAGACATGAGAAGGAAGTGCATTCTGACCATGACGGCAGTTTTCAGTGTCCTCACAGGCTATCTAAGCACTTAATGACGGGTTAGCTGAGTTGTAGACTGCCGCACCAGAATTTCAATTTTATTTTGTAATATTGTCACCACAAGCAATACATTTACGTTTAAACCACTTGTTCTTCATGTCGCTTCGTCATTTTTGACACGAATGCTGAATTTCTGTCTATGTCGTGCCCAAAAGCAGGACAACACAAGTATATGGGTTGGAATAATTCTTAGGAATCTTTCGCATGGAAATGAAAAAAGATACAGTCTCTACATGTCTAAGAGATTGGTTTGCAACATCAGCTTTTTTATCTTCATGCGTAACTTGTTTAAAGATTCACTATAGCCCACAAATTCTTGCATGCGCAAAACAAAAACATCACGGAAGCAGGTGGAGTGACCACAAGGCAGTCGCTAGGATGCAATCGCGCACCTGTGTTCGTGTACTCCTAACTCTAGCCACAGGGTCAGGGCCCAGTAACCAACTAGCCCAATTAGATCTTTGGCAGTTCCACTGGGCTTCAATTTGCAATGCTTGCTGTTCGTGATCAATCTTCTGTGTGGTCGTAAAATGATATTAAACCAGGTTGATAGCTCAGCAGAGTCTGAGTACTCAGAAGTACCGACTGTCAAGCGTTACACATAATACCCCGAGCTCCTATCACTAGAAAGGACACTGAGCGGTGACCATCACGCTCAGTAATACTTGCTGTTAGCGACAGCGTGTTACCGAAGCAGCAATTGCATGCCGGTGGAAAACGCAGAAGTGCAAAGGAAGGAAATCTTATAAGACGATTACGGCTGTATGACAAGAATGCTTCATCGCTTTGCGCGGTAGTAAATTTAATTTTAATCCTATCTTGGCATAAACCACTCTCCTCCCCTGCTGGGAATGTAGGGCTAGCCCCATACGGCCTAAAATAGAAAGCCCTGAGCAATGTGGGGACCTTCTAGCCGGCTTGGACCCACAGAATCGGTTTATGCTGGTGCAGCGAGACAGAGCGGCTGCTGAGGCCAAAGGAATCTTCCACAAAGGGCTGCGATTACTGCGCTCTTTTCTAACAAACTACCCCTAACCCTGAGGTTTTCCCTGTACAGTTTATCAATGAATCTCCTGCGATCATCGCGCATATCGAGAGCAGCTGGCCATAGCAGCATTCTGATGTGCTGAAATGTTCATAATGTAGGGGGGAGGGGGGGCTGTAAACCATATCCTGCACCGCCGCAGTGGTGTAGTTGTTAGGGTGCACTGGTGCTGTGCCCAAGGATGAGTATTCGAATCCACGGCGCCGGGGCCGCTTTTCGATGGAGGCAAAAGCAAGGCGCCTGTGTGCGGCACGATGCGTTGAGAAACCAGGTGGCCGAAATTTCCGGAGCCCTCCACTACGGCGTCTCGCATAGTCTGAGTCTCTTTGGGAAATTAAATCTCACAAATCAAACCAAACGAATTCCACTCCCTCCTCCCCTCTTCAGAACGTTAAAACTGAGTTCGGCCTAGAGTAGCAGGCATTCTGTACCTTAAAACCGACCAGCACATGCGTTGCCATAGGCAATCAAATCTCAAGTTCAATTGCTAAACAGAAGCACCGCATTTCTCTCGTGGCTAATCAGGTTATTAAAATTATGAAATCAGTCATTGGCTACCACGACAGTACAAGAAATATTGAATGACGAGGGAATGGACAGTGGCTGCCCACTCCCTCATCGCAGCGTCTTCAGAAGCAAAAATGTGGAATACATGCGTGTTCAACCCAGATTACGAAATCACGGGTGAACCTTTACCAAATCCACAGCCAGCTTCTGCGCAGGGCTAGTTTTCCAGCGTAAGGCCTTGTTTACATTATACAGGTCTCAGTACATGTAGCGCCATCTGAAAGCCGCAGCGTCAAATAGCGAATGTTTTATTGTGATGTACGCGATCAGTTACCTTGCAGAGGTGTGCTTGATCGCAGAGGCCACGGGTTTAACCCTACATTAGATGACATCTGGGAGGTGCAGCGTGAAGTGGCGGATGTTTGACCGCCCATAAACCAGGGTATAACTAGTGAAAGGACTCGCAGCGGCGCCTCAGTGGTTAGGATGTTCGGCTACTGAACCGGAGTGCCCGAGCTCGAGCCCATATCTGGTTTCAATCCTCTAGGACGATTTGTTTTATCGTAAAAGGCGTAGGAGAGGTCATGAGGTCGGAGAGAGTGTGATGAGGCCATAGGCTTCATCCCCCCTTTGCTGCCTGGGAAACTTGAAAGACAGGACTCATTGAAGAGACTCGCGAGTTGGAGCCGCTATATATAACTGAATTTGAATTACTCGCTCAAGGCAACGAAGTTGTGACTTCACGAAACAGCGTACCCAATTTGAGTGGCGGTACAAACAATATCAGGCAAGATTCTTAGTCGGTGGTGGCGAGCGTATGAGTGGTTTCGTACTAATATGAATATCACGCCAGTTTGGTTCGCCTCAGGTTATTTCAATGCTAAATAACTGCTTCCAACTTACCCGATCATTTGATGGTGGGCATGTAATTTCAGGTTCTGGCGTAGTCGACGTTGCCGACTGGGTGGTGGGCGCTGAGGACGATTGGCTTAACCAGTCAATCGAAGTTGTTGTACGGCCGTCTGTGCTTTTGAGTGCTGAGATATTTGCAAAATTTATAAAAACCCCATATATGTCGATGTAAAACAAAATCAAGATTGCCTTGAGTAAAATTTAATTTTATGGCATGATGAATACTGAACGAGCTCTCAGAGAGGAAAACGCAAGTTGTTTTATGGTTCCTATAGTAGAAAGCAGCAGTGTGATTAGGAAAAATATTAAACAGAACTGCCCAGCAAAGACGTACAAAAGACAAGCATTTGTCGAGGTGTTTTCAGCATTACCTAACATTTTTGCCTAGAGGACTCTGTATTTCTATTACGTAATGCAAACTTGCCCCTTCATGGATCACTGCCTTGTCGTGGCGGAGGGGCTTGCGAAACTCTCTAAAGTCATGAGCTCTGCTGTGTAGGGCCACCCAAGATAGACAGGTCACGGCAGAGAGTTCTGACAAAATGTGATTCACTGGAGAAGGTAATGGCAACCCACTCCAGTATTTCCTGCCAAGAAAACTCTATGGCCAGTCACAATAGCAATAATGATATGGCGCCGGAAGATGAGCCCCCCAGGTTGGAAGGCGTCCCACATGTTACTGGGGATGAACAAAGGGCGATTCCTAGTAGCTCCAGGACGAATGAAGCTAAAGCCAAAAAAAAGGACCCTCAGTTGTGGATGTGTCGGGAAGCGACCGGAAAGTCCGATGTTGCAAGGAGATGTATCACATAGCAACATGGAATGTAAGATCTATGACGCAAGGTAAACTGGATATCGTCAAGCGAGAAATGGACAAATTGAAAATTGATATCTTGGGTATCAGCGAGCTTAAGTGGACCGGAATGGGAGAATTTAACTCCGGCGACCATTATGTCTTTTATTGTGGGCACGAATCCAAGAGAAGGAATGGGGTCGCTCTCATAGTAAACAGAAGAATGGGCAAAGCAGTGCTAGGATACAACCCCAAAAACGACCGAATGATTTCACTTCGGATCCAAGGTCACCCTTTCAACATAACAGTTATCCAAGTCTATGCACAGACCACTACTGCTGAAGAAGCTGACGTTGAGAGATTTTATGCGGAGCTACAATGCCTTTTAGACCGCACCCCATCATCAGACGTCGTTTTTCTCATAGGAGACTGGAATGCTAAGGTAGGGAGTGAAGAAATATCCGGAATTACAGGCAAGTTCGGTCTTGGTTAGCCAAATGAAGCTGGGCAGAGGCTAGTAGAGTTTTGTCAAGAAAACAACCTGACCATAGCGAATACTCATTTTCAACAGCACAAGAGGCGCCTGTACACATGGACTTCACCGGACGGTCTGTACAGGAATCAGATCGAATATATTATTTGCCGGCAGAGATGGAGAAGCGCTAGACAAGCAGTGAAAACAAGGCCTGGGGCCGATTGTGGCACCGAACATCAGCTTCTTGTTGCCACGATTAAGCTTCGATTGAGGAAAACGCAGACAACTAGAATGCCTTTCAGGTATAATCTGGATCAAGTTTCATTAGAATATGCTGTGGAAGTGAGGAATCGATTTCAAGAATTAGATCTAGAAGACAAAGAGCCCGAAGAGATGTGGACTGATGTTCGTGATATAATACAAGAAGTTGCTACTAAGGTAGTTCCAAAGCAAAAGAAATACAAGAAAGCAAACTGGTTATCTGAAGAGGCTCTGCAAATAGCTGAGGAAAGGAGGATGGCAAAAGTTATGGGGGAAAGAGAAAGATACAAGGTTCTCAATGCGGATTTTCAGAAAATAGCAAGGAGAGATAAGAATGCCTTCCTGAACGTACAGTGCCAAGCAGTTGAGGACAACAGCCAATTAAGGAACACAAGAGCTCTGTATAAGACAATCAAAGATATCAAAGGAAGCTTCTGTGCTAAGCTGGGCGTGATAAAGGACAAACGAGGCAAGGACCTAACTGAAGCCGCAGAGATAAAGAAGAGGTGGCAGGAATACCAGAAGAACTGTACAAGAAGGACCCGAATGTGCAAACCCAACATAAGACGGTTGTGATCACTGGTCTCGAGCCGGGCGTCCTGAAGAGTGAAGTTGAATGGGCCTTAGCCAGCCTTGCTAAGAACAAAGCTAGCAGAATTGATGGCATTCCAGCTGAGTTGCTTCAAAACCTCAACCATGACGCTGTTAACATTCTGCATACATTATGTCAGAAGATTTGGACAACCCTGCAGTGGCCACAGAATTGGAGGAGGTCAGTTTACATCCCCATTCCAAAGAAAGGCAGTGCCAAAGATTGTTCTAACTACCGCACGATTGCGCTTATTTCGCATGCTAGCAAGGTGATGTTGAAAATCCTCCAAGGTAGGCTGCAGCAGTATGTGGATCGGGAGCTTCCGGACGTGCAAGCTGGGTTTCGCAAGGGCAGAGGAACTAGAGACCAAGTTGCCAACCTTCGTTGGATCATGGAAAAAGCAAGAGAGTTCCAGAAACCCATCTACTTCTGCTTTATTGATTATGCGAAAGCGTTTCACTGCGTAGATCACAGCAGATTGTGGCAAGCTCTCCAAGAGATGGGAGTTCCAATTCACCTCATCTGTCTCCTCAGGAACCTGTATGAAGGGCAAGAGGCCACAGTCAGAACTGGGCATGGTCTTACTGATTGGTTTCCGATTGAGAAAGGAGTGAGGCAAGGCTTCATACTGTCGCCCTGCCTATTTAACCTATATGCAGAGTGCATCATGAGGAAGGCCGGTCTGGACGAGTCTTAAGCTGGAGTGAAGATTGCTGGAAAACGTATCAACAACCTTAGATATGCGGATGATACCACTTTAATGGCAGAAAGTGAAGCGGAACTCAAGAGACTTCTGATGCGCGTACAAGAAGAGAGTGAGAAGTTTGGGCCTAAACTGAACATTAAAAAGACAAAGATCATGGCGTCTTGCCCTATCAGGTCCTGGAGCATCAATGGACAAGAAGTGGAAGCTGTGACAGATTTTCTCTTCTTGGGATCCAAGATTACCTCGGAAGGAGACTGCAGCCATGAAATTAGGAGACGCCTGCTTCTGGGAAAGAGAGCAATGGTTAGCCTTGACCGCCTAGCAAAGAGCAGAGACATTAGTCTGCCAACCAAGATCCGTATAACTCGTGCTATTGTCTTTTCGGTTGTGATGTATGGATGCGAGAGTTGGACTGTGAAAAAGGCTGACCGCCGAAGAATTGACGCGTTTGAATTGTGGTGCTGGCGAAGACTCTTGAGAGTTCCTTGGACTGCCAGAAGATCAAATAAGTCAATATTGTCGACCCCAAACCCTGACTGCTCATTGGAGGGTCAAATTCTAAAGCTAAAGCTCAGCTACTTTGGTCATCTGATGAGAAGAGAGGAGTCGCTGGAGAAAGATTTGATGTTGGGAAAAGTTGAGGGTCGCCGGAGAAGGGGTAGGCAGCGAACGCGATGGTTAGATGGCATCCTCTAGGCACTGCAGATGAAGTTATGTAATGTTAGGAAGATAGTGAGAGACCGGAAAGCGTGGCGTGACATGGTCAATAGGGTCACGAAGAGTCGGACACGACTGAACTGAACTGACCACAATGCAAACTTGCATTTGGTCACAATCTCATACGTTTCAGATATGCGCCTCGCATTAGATTCTTATTGAAAAACTGCAGTCGTTCATGTCCATAGCAACTGTACCGAATCTTGTTTTTATCGCGGGCCTTATAACAGTAAATTTGTGTGTCCTTTGGCAAACGCAAAATAATTTGTAGACGTATGCGAATACAGCGCTGGTGATTACCTGCGTTTAATATTCATATTTTTCATCTCATCTCGAGGTATGCCACGCATGCGCCTTTCAGCATATGAGCTTCGTACTTTGTCTACCCTAGCTTTTACAACTAAGCGACGGCTGACTGTAATGAAAAATAAATTAAATTCATTTACATAGAGCTTCTTAGGTAGTATTCCTAGACTGCTTTATCACGTACTTTGACTACCACTCCTCCATGCTTATGAAAATGCTCATCGAGGAAGGATTGCGATTAGTTTGTCAGAGATAAAGTGCGCAACAATAGTTTAGAACTGAACTTCACATATCTCGTTTAGTAAACTACGCGTAAGCCACTTGCTCGAAAAATTAAAGCATTGCTAGAGCACGTTCTTTTCCCAGGATTTCGGAATGCTTCTGTGCTCAGTTTAGGAAGTATTTATCAGCATTCGTTATCGTCTCGAAGAAAGGCATGTCATTTTCCGTCTCTTGCCCTTTATTGATGAGGCAGTAAAGCGCGTTCTGCAAAATAAATTGAAAGAGACTTTTCCTTGAATTTCCACTGCAGGGCGGAACTCCGAACTAAACAATTATATCGTCTATTCAATATACACTACATACGGTCATTGTTACCCCTCTCTGATGAGCACATTGTCTTACAGTTAGCGACGCTTGGTGAGCTGTCCCTTCACCCGGTGGTATTTTCCACTCAACGATATCCAACTCGAAAGGTAACATCGAGGCTAGAAGTTGTTTTAGAACTTTGATGATGCCTTCAACAGGTCGCTGTAAGCATTCTGGGGTGTTCTGAATAGCATCGACAAATTCGAATATCCGGTGTGTGTTGGTGTTCGATCGGTTTTCTTCTTCGTGGCACCGGCTTCTAATATGGAAGGATAGCACGTCCTCCGAAAATGGAGTAAAACTAACCAGTCGTTGTGAGTCACATGGACACATAAAATACCTATTAAGCGCCCACCTATGATTTGCAAATAAGCAGGAAATATTGGGAATGGGTGCTTGCTATGGGCCAAGGCGTGAAAATGGTAATGTGCAAAAGACGGATTTGTCCCTTACTTGGTTCGACGACTCATCACTCAATTCAAGATTGCGGATATCGTGGCAAATGCTGGGTGCAGCGTAAACAAAAAAATTCCAGACGAATTCCAAAAGTTCATTAGAATACACTGGACAGATGGCGAATAAAGCGCGGCTAATTTTCGTCGATGGATCATTCTCAAACGACATTTGCGGATAGAATTGAAACGAGAGCTACGCACTTAGTGGAGAAGAGCACCGCGATCCTCTGATTGTGATTCCACCCTCCTCGGCATTGATGAAGCCCTCTGTCCTCGCTGCCATCCAGACAAGTATAGAAGTGACGCAGAACGTGAAGGATTCCGCTATATCGTCTTGCAGTACTGGCGCTAACGATCTGGGCACAGAGTTCAGTAAATCTTGCTGCGACGGTTACGGGGGATCTCGTTTGTTTGCCCTTCCATCGCGTCCCATAAGCGCCCGTAGAAAATGGCGTTCGATGTGTCTTTTTTGTGATTTTAGTTTCTCTCAGACATTGTATATAATCACATGGGCGTTTTTTCAGCCTTTTCGTTTCTGGACAATTTAAAATCGCGAGAATATGGCTGGGGAGGCGGGGGGGGGGGGGAGAGATGGCGACTTATTCAAAAATAGAAGTATTGTTGTTTTATGGCAGTTCCCTGCAAGTGCAGCGCAGTGGAGGCACACCAGTGATGTACTACGGCGCGATCGCACGGTTGCGGTCGGCGAAGTGGCGTGCGACAATATTTGTTGTGCGGTACAGAAGTCCTGCACTAGCTTCCGTCCAAAGGAGTTCTGAGCACATACCTATGTCTCGGAATGTCTATTTGTAACACGTAGCACCAGGGATCAACATAGTAGCATCGATGATTGCACAGACGAAGTATGAAAGCACGAGGAGCTTTAGGCATGTGTATTTGCGGCTGCTTTGGATCATACATTCCAAGTCCCGGATTTTCTGCACTGAAAACGCAGCACATGCGCTCGTCATTCATTGAAAATATTTCGTTTTTGCATGTTCTAAGTGAAAAGTTGTCGATGTGTGTTGTGGCAGTAGTAGATAGCAAACCTTTTGGGTGATGGGCACGCTTCTTAAGCTCCAAATGACCCTTACGATTCCGATAAACCACCATTGCTTAAACCCAAAGCGCTGTGGTACCGGTTGGTGTAATCCTGAAGTAATTCATGTGCTGCTCATTCCGCCACGTGACCACCCTAAAAGCGGTGGTCACCCCGCCCCGCGCAGATCCTGTCCACCAGTTTGTGTTTCCAGCCGGTCATCTTCCCTGCAAGCCTGCTCCCGCTTTCCTCTTTCTAGTCGTAATTCTTCACCGTCCTATGCCGGTCGCTTCTCGAAAACCTAGACGATGCAGCTACCGGAGGTCAGGCTGCATTCGTGACCCGGACTGAAAAGCCTCTGTTGACATCTGCTCCGCAATCTAACCTCATGGAAGTTCTTTTGGATGTTTTTCCCGTCTCTGCCCTTATTGACACCGGTTCCCAACTCTCTGTTCTCAGTTCCTCGTTTCGTCGTCGCCTGAAGAAAGTCCTGACGCCGGCCGTTTCACCCACCGTTCGTGTAGCCAATGGCAGCCCTGCTGCCGTGCTTTTCACGTGTATCGCCCGCGTAACCATTGCTCGTGATCACACACCAGTCTTATTCCCCCTGCTTCAAGAATGCCCCCATGAATGATCCTTGGCCCTTAATTTTTGATCGCTCACTCAGCCCTTATTGACTGTTCAACCAGCTTTATACGCCTAGACCTTCTCTTTTGCTCAGAAGACCTCTCCACGCCACCTCGCCTTCGCTCAGCAAAATAATTTCGCTTCCCTCCTGAAGTTGTTGTTTACATTCCAATGGGCGCTTTCTCGCCCGTGCCTGATGGAGACTACTTGGCGTGCCCCTTACAGACATTGTCCTGCAGCGGCACGTCATCCTCCCACACCTCATTGTACACGTATCACAAAATCGCACCACTCTCCCTGTCCTCAACTTTAGCTTGTCGACAAAATTTCATTACCAGAACTTTCCCCGCTGACCGACTGTGAAGTTTCAGCCCTAACTCCCGACCCTTCCTCTGCACTCCACACAGCCCCCTCCGCTCCTATGTCGACACCTTTCCACCGCGATCCTCTTTCCAGCTCGATTGCGGCTGAGCTGAAACTCGATTTTGTAAACACGCTCTACAAGCTGTTGCTTTCTTATAGCGACATTTTTGATTTTGGGACCAGACCTCTTGGTCAAACGTCTGTTGTATCCCACCGCGTCGACACCGGCGACGGTGCCCCTATTCACAAGCGACCGTACCGTGTCTTTTTTTGTGAGCGCCAGGTGATTCAACGTGAAGTGGACAAGATGCTGACCGACGACGTCACTGAGCCTTCGAACAGTGCCTAGGCGTCATCTGTTGTGCTAGTAAAGAAGAAATGTCGAAGCTGGAGATTCTGCGTCGACTATCGCCATCTCAAGAAGTTGACCAGAAAAGACGTCTACTATCTTCCGTGCATCGACGTTGCACTTGATTGCTTGCATGGAGCCAGCTACTTTTCGTCGAGCTACCTTCGGTCTGGCTACGGGCAAATCTCCGTCGATGAACGAGACAGCGAAAAAAGGCATTTATCACTCCTGATGGCCTCTACCAATTTATAGTATTATTGCCTTTTGGCCCACGTGACGCCCTTACAACTTTCGAACGGATGATGGACTCGTTGCTGCGCGGCATCTAGTCGACGACTTGTCTGTTTACTTAGACGACGTCATTGTTTTCTCGTCCACTTTCGACAGCCACCACTTGCGCCTTCTAACATTCTCGAGCTAATCCGCTGCGCCGGCCTTCAACTCGACTCCAAGAAATGAAGTTTCGGCCACCGGGAAATTTAAGTTCTTGGGCACTTAGTGAATGCTGCTGGTGTTTCGCCTGACCCGATAAAATTCGCGCCGTTCGTACTTTTCCCACGCCACGTTCATCAAGTGATTTTCGAAATTTCACAGCTTGTGTTCGTATTTCCATCGTTTCGTCCAGAATTTCGCATCCCTTGTCCGCCCTCTCACCGCCCTATTGAAACACGATTCACCTTTCTCACGAGGCCCTGACCAAGCTGCAGCGTTCTCCGAACTTATCGCCACTTTTGCCAATCTAACCGTCTCGATCCATTTTAACCCTTCGGCCCCTACCGAACTCCACACGGACGCTGGTCACGGCATTAGAGCTATCCTGGCTCAGCGACACCATGGCCACATCAGAGTTATTGTGTATGCCATTTTTTAACCATTTTATTCGTCCTCTCGAACTGAAAAAAAA
>JAJIZL010071668.1:0-16638 GCA_023969395.1 Amblyomma maculatum | reverse complement strand
CATTCGCGTATGAAAAAAAAAGAAGAAAAAAAACAAGATTGCATGCGTCTTCTAACGGCGACTCTTCTTTTCAAAGAAGCATTCGGCCGCCGCCTTGCCCCTGTCCGCATCCCACTTCCCCCGTGCCCCGTGAACGGCGCCAGCATGTCCGGAGAGGTCGAGGGTCGCTTCCTGTCGGCTGGGGGGAAAAAAGGGGGAGGGAGGAGGGGTTGCTCCCGCTTGGTCTCCGCTCTCTGCCTTCACCGCGGTTTGTTTTCACGGAGATGACCTTGGCTTCAGCAGTCGCGCAGCGGGGGTGGCGGCTTTTCACCGAAGCTTTTCTTCTGCGCCCCGTTTTCTTTGCACGCAGACGCGGGTACGCTGAGTGCGGCGATGTGCCAGTTCAGTTGGCGTTTTCCCGCCACCGTGGTCGCATCTTGCACTGTGAACGAAGCACCGTATGTAGGTTTTTCGCTGGTGATTATCACGAAGATCGTTTTGTTCAAATTGGAGCGCGAACGTACGAATTTAAGTCTTCGGAGGACTCCGCTCTTGGGCGGCAGCTTCTGCGCAAGGAGGACGTGTTTAAGAAGTTCAACAGTCGCAGGCGTTTTGGATTCTAGGCGAAAAGCCGGCGCGGGCGGAGGGAGCGTCTGCACTTTGGTGAGTGTTTTACTTTTTCCTATTCGTGTTTGTGCCAGTCTTGTACTGTGTGTGCTACAAGGTGAAGCCCGCATGTAAATATTTCTAGCAGACAAACCAGCCTCGTCGGAAAAAAAAAGGAGGGGAGAGAGAGAGAGAACGAGGCTTGTCTCTACGCGGACGCTGGGGCCGATTGAACGCCAGCTGGAATGGCGACATTTTCGATCTTTCTTTTTTTTAACCGGTGACCGTTTTTGACGGATTGTTCGGCACAGTGCTGTACTCTTTCGATACGCTACTCGCGCTGAGACGGACACATTATCGAGATCATAATATGCCTCTGTCACACATTGTGGATTATTGAATCTGTGCAGCTCCGCCATTTTTGCAGTGTTTGTTTTTGTTTCCACTCATTTTAGTGCCTATAGTTGGTAATTTTGCTTCAAGTTTTCTGGGTAGTAATGCTTGTGACTTGCGCTTTGCTATTTATATTCACAATGGGATCTTTGACGGCAGCATATATTGTTTATCAGGGAGAAATGAACGATGTGGTAGTGCTGCCGAGCTGTGGAGGCGGCGGTCGATGCCTTCTAAGCAGTGAAAGACAGTGACAACTCATTTTAGACAAGAAATTTCTTGAGCTATGACGTGGAGCAGCGCACAAATGCCTTTGCTCTATTTTTAGGTTAGTATATACCGCAACTTAATTATGATTTATATTGTTTATTTCAGCATCACATGCGAGGAGTTCCCGGACGTATCAGCGTTTTACGCAAAGAACAGCCTGGCGTCATACCTTGCACATGAATTGAAATAAAGCAAATAAACAACCCAGCTCATGTTATGGGTTCACCAAAGATGCATATTTTTTCTTTCTCATTAACGCGCATTTTTTATTCTGTGTTCCCTTTCCGCTGCGGATTAACAGAAAATGCTGCGTGATCAACGGTTAGCCAGGAGCAGGCACGAGGTGGTTTACATTAATGCAAAAGTAGCACAGCACATCATATCCTTGCTGCGGTCAGTCAACACATTCTATGTTCTGCTCGACCAATCAACAATTTAGTCAGTTTAGTGTAGGTTAATGAGTGAGTAAGTATAATGGGGCTTAAAAGATCAAGATCTGTTTTGTTCTTTTATGCCTCACTATGCTTATCATTAACCAGCACTGATCAGACAGGATTGTTGATTGGTCGGGCAGAACATAGAATGTGGTGACTTATCGCAGCTAGGAGATGTACTGTACTACTTTTGCATTAATGAAAATCACCCCGTGTCTGCTCCTGGCAAACCGATGGTCGTGTACTATTTTCTGTTGTTCAGGAGTGGAAAGGTAGCAGAAAATCAAAAAGCGTCACTTGCAGAGTTTCTGAAGCATTTGAGCCTGAAATCAACAGAATTTCAGTTGCGCGAATTCCAAAAGCGCTCTTAAGAAACACATGGGCCACTATTTCATAAGCGCTCAACAAGAGGTCAACACTGCATCATCCAAAATGTTGTTGATTATCGACAGACTTTCAACAGCGTGTATTGACACAACGCTTTCGAATTTCTATAGAAACCCTACATGCATTTTTGTAAGGGCTCAGGTCTGTTTCGCGTACTGCATACAGAGGCGGCTGTGTCGATAGCCTTGTCAAAGCAGTTGCCTTATCTCTTTTCTAATCGTTCAGAGGCTCAGCTGGAGAGAGGGGGACAGAGCTGTTTGCGGAATCGTAGACCCGTCACAGCATACAGTTGAATCTGAGAAGCATTCTCTCTGCAAAAAAAAAAAAAAAACGCTCACGTTGACGCAGCTACAGCTGCTTCGCGAACGAGATGTGTTCTGCCCCTCCGAGTCAAGCAGTCGCAGATGATGATGCAGAACATTGATTTGATGCCGAAGTGCACGCTTCTTGCTAACGAAATACTCACTTATTCGCAGCGACAGCTGCTTTCGAGAACAAGACGTGTTTTGCACCTCCGAGTGAAGCAATCGCGGATTATACGGTATATGCATTTGAAGCTCACATTCATTTGAAGCTGAAGAACATTCTTCTTACTAACTAAATACTCACTCATACGCAGCAACAGCTGCTTTCGAGAACGAGACGTGTTCTGTCCCTCCGAGTGAAGCAATTGCATATAATACAGAACATTAATTTGAAGCTGAAGAGCATTCTTCGTGCTAACGAAATGCTCATTTATTCTCAACGACAGCTGCTTTCGAGAACGAGACGAGCTCTCCCCCCCCCCCTTCCCTCAATCCCTAGTGAAGAAATCGCGGACCACACGGACATTCATTTGAAGCTAAAGAGCATGATTCTTGAAAACGAAATGCTCACTTATAAACAGCGACAACTGCTTTCGAGAAAGAGACATGTTCTGCTCTGCCAAATGAAGCAATTGTGGAGCATTCGGTGCGTTAGTTGAAGCTAAAGAGCATGCTCCCTGCGAAATAAATTCTAACGGAAGCTGAGCGACAGCTGCTTTCGAGTATGACTAGCGTTCTGTCTCGCCGGGTAAATCGAGGGAAGAATTTCATACCTCTGCATTGCCTTCCGAATCGGACGGCTTGCCCGAGCTAAGTTTAGGCAAGGATGTGATAGCAGCTAAGTAGGAAGAGATGACACTTTACGAGTTCTGAGGCGTCCTACCAGTGAAAGAAGGGCAAAAAAGACGTGCGAAGAGCGCGCGGGAGCGAAATACCAGGCAGCGAATGAAGCCACAACGGTTTATGGTGAAAGGGAACACAACGAGACAGTCTGCGGCATCTAGGAAAAAAAAATGAAGTAGCGCCTAATCATAATAGAGGGGGAGCATGTCACCTTGCTTCACGCTCAGAGTAGTGTTTTGCTACGTTTTGAAATGGTGCAGGAGGCAGCTACTTTACCATTAGTGTAGCATATTTTATGACTTGTTTAGTTGCATGGCATGACTCAGGCGGTGGTAACGCTCTTTCCTTGCCGGAGTTGGTTCATTGTTCAGACCTCCTCACTAATGCCCCACCTAGGACTGGCCCGCAGACATCGTCCTTCTAGACAGAACCGGGGACTGGAGACCATGCCCAAATGATACGGCCTCTTCAGGGGACACCGAGGTGGTATGACTCCTTTCGAGACTTCTTCGAGCGGTGAACAATCTGTTATGATCTGGCTTCTAGCCGCGGATCCTGTGGCTCCTGCAGCGGTCGACGACTGGAGCCGAGCGCATGCCGGCGAGCGTCTGGTGCCCCTTACAAGCTAAGGTGCTGCGCCAAATGGCTTCAGCCCACAGAGGAGAAGCCTAAGCGCCGACAATCCGGGCCAGGACAGCCCGGCAACTCAACCCTCTCGATGACGCCGTAGAGGCGCGCTCGTCTCTCCTACTCGCCACGCGCTCGCTATTCTGTCTAGCAGATGACTAAAAGGTTGAACGAGTGCTACCTCGTTGGATTGGAATGGCTTGCGGCGGGATGAGCAGCTTGGGTGTCTTGGAGGTCGGCGTTTTTATTGTCGGTGCTACACGCTGCTGTTCGTTTCGCAATTCTGAATCAGCCAATGCCTTAAAAATGCCATTTTTGGCCACCCTAAACAATAGACAGTTTATGCTGCCTGTGTGTAAGGAATATGAACATTATAGAAATCTGAGTGTTTTCCGTGCATGGCACAGACGACGATGATGTGCTGCTGGAACTTTGCGCACATGTGGTCTATGGTACACGGTATGATAGTGTAACGATAGTATGTCATAGAAACATTTACAGTGTTTTACGCGGCCTTTGAAAGGAACACTGATGCGACTCCAAGCGGCACATTCCGGTGTGTCCCCTCTTCATGGACGAGGAGCTTGTTGGATGCGACTACGATGGTCATAGCCTAAGCAGGCATAGAAAATTAGTCGAGCTCAGTAAATAAGGTCTTCTTATACAGTGTTAATTTGTTTTTCATGTTATTCGCCCTGAAAAGCTACGTTGCCTTCTGTATATTAAAATTAGGTCTCTTATATGTAACGCATTCCGAATGTTTTATTTGTCTAGTGTTACGTTTTGTTTTTCTCTCTAATTGACGGAGTTACACCGTGGCTAAATGCGTTGTTTTTGTTTAATTTTCGCGTGGCGTTTATTTCGAGAATAACTGAGACACAATCACTGTTGCGTTTTTTTTTCACTGATGTGTTATGCGGTGCTATATGTAACAATGCGAAAGCGCGTGTCGGCCAAAATCAGCCTGTTATCGATGCTGAAGCCACGGACATGTGCCTTAAAATGAAAGGAACCTTTTGTGTGCTCGGTGTCGCATGTGTAGCGTCTCGAACTCGACATATCTACATCACCTCAGGCACAGAGGCTATAATGAACCGATAGACGTTTACAGACGTACAGCTTCTCCTAACAACGAATTTCAAGAGAGAGAAATGAAAGGGTTGCTGCCGATGCTGCTAACTGATGTCCAGCAGCAGAGATCCCGTGAAGGTGTCAGTTGCTTCGTATAGTAATACAAAAGGCGCATATCGAGCTTTTATCCCAAGTTGCATAAGAACGAACCCAAAGTTTTTAGTGCATAATCTGCTCGGCGTGTATGCATTCGTCTGGGCCACAATCAACTCTGTGCAGTTTCTCTTCACATATACGTTTTTGCTGTACCCTTGATTTGTTTCTTTGAACGTAATGAAAATTTCGTGCTTGCGGTTTGTGAATTGACGTCTGATATTAAGCAGTGATCTCGAACACGCGAACTGCAAAAAGAATATGGCACACCGACTTCACAAACTTCGATCTTGTCTTGGAAACCGCATGCGGGCCCCATGATTTAATATTACACTGCCAATTGTTTTTTTTTTTTCATACTAAAATCAACTAAAAGGCTCCGTATCCAAGTTTTTCGCATATATGTGGAAATGAAAAACGTCATTGGTGCCTTATTCTTTGTGAACTTCAATCGGACATCAGCTGATTTCAAGATCAAGGCACCTATTATTCAGCCATATTCATGTATACATTTTTTTAGAAAAGGAATTATGGTATTACCCTGACGTCTCGTGTAAACATTCATTAGCTATCTTCCAGCCAAACTGGGGGGGCAAAATGCTGATGTTTACATGGAGGGCACCATGTGTCACTTGCTTTTCCATGAAGAATCGGAGTGTGTGTTGTGTAAACGAGATGTTTAAGTGTTTTTAGGTTAGGTAGTGCGACCATGGTATGTGTATGTCATCGCTGCTTAAAGTGTCCCCGTCCTCGTATGGGCCATGCGCCTTTCGTCTCTCGCCTAACCAGCACCAACAATGAGGGCTGGTTGTCGGACGGCACTGCATGCTCAATAATGCCAGGCGAGCTGCGTGCTAATCGCAAATTTTATCCACGCGAATGCTCTGAATACGCGGGTGTGCCGTGTCGTCTTGTGGCTTGGCGACCTTAACTAAGCAGTAAGCGTCGTCTATTGCACGAACGCCGTGTTGTTACGCGTGCGCACCCCTGAGCGCGTCAGAAATGCAGTTGCATAAAGGCACGTATTCGCTTGCCGAACTACGAACTCTATCTCTACGGGGCGGACTCCGCAATGAGACTGAACGACGTACGGGCAGCGAAAGGTGTCACGAAAAGGTTGCGTCGGGCGCTGGGGTGCCTACAATCTGCCTGAATGTCATTGGGAGAAAGCGCCTGTTGCGGGGTTTTACCACTACATCTACCACGTTAATCCTGCAGTATTTATATGCTTAAGATTAAACCATACATATGCAAGTACATGGCCAAATGAGGCGAAACCTACAATGTTTCATTAAATCAGTTAATTAAGTTAGGTCACTTCTTTTTCTTTGAACGACTGTGGCTAATCTATTGGAACTACTTGAATTTATAGTTTTTAATAATTTATTTTGCAGTGTCTGCCCTGTGAGAGGGAAGTCTTTCTCAATGCAGCCAGAATAGCAAAGCATGTACTAGGCTTCCCGTACAAAGCTTAAAGAATCTATACGATAAGTAGTGAACTTTTACAAAAATACTTTTCTTGTTAAAACGTCTTTGGCAATAAGGGTCAAGCTCGTGCTGTTCCCATGATACGTAAATAAGATTTGAGACGTCAAAACTTCGGAAATATTTTTGTAATCTAATTTTTATGTATACAGACAGATTTTTGGCTACTAAGTAGAGGTAATTCATTTCATTAGATGCTTTGACACAGCATTTTTTCAAGGTTTGGCCATGCCATGTAGTTCATCGCACATTCTTTGAGTCGCTAGATGAGATTATCACTTCCTTGCGCACACAATGGCGCCGCAAAGTACAGCTTAGAACAGATCTTAGCACTAGGACGCATGATTGCTTATATCATCATGCTTCTTGGCAGCCACTCTCGCTTTTTAAATATCGTTCCATTGTTGTGGTGCTCCTAAATTGTTTTAGAACTTGTGATTCGGGGAATAAAAGAGATAAAGGTTAGCTCGCACGCACCTCCTGCTCTATTTTGGCTTTATTAGTGCAAACAAAATCATTTCTTTTGCGTCGTAGGATTAGTGAGAGTCGGGGATAGAATGCAAAGACAGGCAGAAACTCACTTCCTGCGCCAAACAAAATAATCAGTAGTTGTGACACCTCTTAATTCTTGCATATGAACATACTGAGCTGCTAAAGGTTGTCAATTTGTTTCAAGTTGGGGGTGCTTGAAATAACATCGCTGTTTACAAGGGCCTTCTGTTCAATATGTACACACTGCTATGCCACCTCAAAACGCTCATTAGCTTTCAAGTGTAAGGTAATCAAGCAGGACTGTGAAGCTTTACCTATGGCAGTCACATTTTCTTCTTCTATGGCAAGTGCTCCTTGAATAATAGATCCTGCAAAAGTGGAGAAAGTTTGTGGTAATAACCGCTAGGATTATTGCAAGACATGTGTCATGCCTCCACTCCCCAGTTCTCCAACTTTAATCCTAAAAACTGCTGAGGGGGCTTTTACATGACAAATCAAGGTGCCTATATATTTTGGACATTTTGTGCGTTTAAGACTTTCGAACCTAATTTGATAAATTATTTTATAGCTGTGAAAAATAAATAAATATGCAAACCTACTCTCAGAAGAATCTTTATTCTTTAGTATATTCTGAAAAACTTGTCCTTTGTACTATCGTTTTAAAAGGAAGTCTAACTTATTAGCTATGTGCGCTGTACAAGTTTCTGAAGCAGCGTTTTGCAAAGTATCATAAAGGGTAGCCAGTTTAAGCCAAAATGTTCATGAAACCAACGTATAATATGTTACACTTTTCTTAAAATTATCTACATATTGTACGGCAACTAAATGACTCGTAATGTGGTAAGCTCAATTAGGGCCAACAGTAGCCAATGTCATGATAACAAAGGAGGCTTCGTTTAGTGTTAATCAATGTGAAACTATAATGGTATTATGAAGATAATTTAAAATTGTAGGAAAACTGCCAGGTGTTACTTCTATTGAACTGAATATTATGCACCATGTAGTTGTGAACTGACGAGACAATTGGGCTAATTAGTATGACAGCACAAACAAGATCCGACAAGCTTCTTCGTCAGTGGTATTGACCGTATGAGGGCCTTCAAACGAAAACGGACCCCAATTTTTCTCTATAGCTGCGTATTACACTGGGTAGTGCAAAAACATAAGAAACAAAGTTGCTACACACGGAAAGTTAAGGTTAAATATAGGTTAAAAATTCACTGCTTACTGCAGAATCTGCACTTGAAAATGCTCAAGCTTGCTTGTGAAACATTTTAATCCTTGGAATCAATTAAGATATGAGCCGGTGAAGAAGATGAACGCCGGGTTAGCAGCCACAGTTCGCAAGTGTCCACCGCTTCACGAGCACGGTGGGCCAGTGCCTTTTGGGCCCCGACCGACGAGAACCCGAGGAGGAAGACCTTCCAAGCCTCTTCAGTTGGGGTGGGATTAGATTGGCATATCCACATCACATGAGATAAAGTACAACGACTCTCTTTGTATTGCAGACATTCTGGTTTCACATTTGGGTCGTAGCGAGCAGCCTCTGCCGGACACGCGAAGGTGTTGGTCTGCAGCTATCACAGAACGCGCTCGTCGGCCTTCGACATCCACTTCACCGGAGGTGGGTACCGTTGGTGCCGAGCTTTGCAGTCATCAATAATTTCTCGGAACCGCAGCAGTGGTCGGTCTAGCTCATCATCGGGGGATCGGAGGGTGGGTGCCCGGCGGATAAGCATGCGCGTAGCGGCGTTTGCCTCTTCATTGCCTAGTAGTCCCCGATGGGCCGGCGCCCACATGATTTGCCTGAGCTGGAGTTCCACATTGCGAACCACATTTTTATGCACGCGGTGAGCCAGTGTTCCAAACCCACCCAGCATATAGCTTTCAAAGGCGAGGGTTGGTTGTGACAGCTCGGCATTGGGGGTCAGAAATAGCGAATACAACTGCGACTTGCTCGGCCCGAAGAGCCCTTTCGGATCGTAAAAAGAGCCAATATAACCCTGCGTTGTGGTGCACCACCAGCGCTGTGTTGGAACCCGAAGGGATGGGACCAGGCCAGAACGACGTAGTAGATCCCTGGTGCAGAGCCGTGTTGAGGGGAGTCCCCGACTCGAGCTGAGCGATGGTCTTCATGGAGGCCCAGCTTCATAATGCATGGACAGTGTCCACCCACAGCTTTGTTCGCCAACGCATGGTGGTACGGAGAGTTACATCTTCCGGAAAACAAGGTGGAGAGAATTTGAGGCGCTTAAGCAGACGTCCTGGCCCCGTTAATGCCAAGTATTTGTACTGGCTGAAAGTTACGAGCCACCCGCACCTCCCGGAAAGTGAAACTTACCCCAATACCAAGTCATCAGTCCTTAAAAGTTGTGATTTGGAGGACTAATGTACACTTCGGCACTTCCCGAATGATTACATTGAGTTGTTGCACATTGACTCTGCTAGGGTATAGATATAGGGATATAATGTACAGCTGGTAATGCAGGCCTGCGCAAGAGAGTGCGTAACTTCCCCGCAGACATACCCGCCGCAGCATGTGGGCCACCATGTCCCTGGTGTGCTTGAGTTTGCAAGTTGTAATATCTGCCTTGAGTCAAAGGTGAATAGAAAGGCTCAAGACCCGGACATCCTCCTCCTTGCGCCCAGGTCCCTCATGCTGGGAAATGTTTATCGAGGGGGATCTGTGTGGAGGGCGTGAATATCTAGCAGTTCTGATTTGACTGAGGTACAGATGAGCCCTAAGGCGTTAGCATATATATGTCTCAATTATAGTGGCTGCCTGCTGGAGGCTCTCCTCCATGGCGCAGGTGGATCCGGTGTTAGCACAGAAGATGATTTCATCATCGTAAAGTGCATGATTCACAGCCTCCACTTGCTGCAGTAATTTGGGGAGGGAAATCCCGGCAACTTTAAACAACAAGGGTGAGACTGAAGCAGCCCAGAGTGCACCTCTGATCCCAATACGGTTCTTAGAACCATATACTTGATAGTCGATCAGAAGGAGGGTCCGCCGCGGGGAGAGGAAATCTCAGATGTAGGCAAACATTCTTGGCCAGCAGTTAGTGCGGCTGAGGTTAGAGAGGATGAAGCCGTATTTCAGGCTGTCGAACGCACCCTTGAAGCCAAGCGGAATGGTGCTTCTCTTCCTTCGCTTGACGAAGATGATGTTTATCGAGGTTGGTGCAAAGTGTCCTCAGTTGACATAGGTGGTCTATTACCGTACATTGTGTCGGCGAAAAAAAAATTACTGTTTCTTAGATGCCTCTTATAAGGAGAACGGCGAACGCCTACCCTTCCTCTCCTACCATTTGCCTCTTATCGGTGTTTGTTGCAGTGCTACATATAATTATAGTTGATTTACAGGAAAGGAAAGGTGCACTATCTGTTAAAATTTCTCCAACAAGTGTGAGTTCGGACGCTACATCATCGCTCCTATCGCATGACGGTCCTTGGCGCACGTTCAAGTGTGGTATTCCAGAAGGTAGGACTGGTCTACAAGAACTAATCTCGTGGATTTTCGCGCAATATAACGGATCTCGGACACAGCTTCAAAACTCACGAGATTCTTCTTCCTTCCTTATGAGCATATCAGTGCATGCACTGATAGGCATTCAAGTATTCTAATGACTATTTATGCAAAATACGGATCATCATTGCATACAAATAAATATTTCTTGATTCGCCTGCATTCAGACCCTCTATCGACACTGTATTGACGGCTGGCTATTCTCATGTTTCACCAATTCTAAGAGTAAGTTATAATAAATCAATCGCGTACACATACACATTGCAGAATACACATTGCAGTCAAATATATTGGCTGAGTTATTGGAGTGATATAACTCTCCATCTAGAATGTTCTCAAAGTAGAGTTCATATATCCCTTGTTGCACTGAATTCTTCGTGGGTGTGAAATGTTTTTCATTGTACAGGTTTAAGAAAGATAACCTACTTACATGATACCCTCTCTTATCCCTGTATACCTTAAGTATCGTATCCGTGTACACCTTAAGAATGCCCAGGCCTCTACAAACTTACATTCAGATGCATAAATGTTTTACGTTGGAACGATTACAAAACATTTTGCTGTGTACAGCCCCAATGCTGTAGCGAACACAAATATTTATCCTTAACATAAAAGTTAGCACGTGTATTTTATTTAAAGATTACCTCCCCGCGAAAAGGCCCCGTCTAAACACATTTATTCGGATCAGTTTCTAGATTTAGGTCGCTGACACAGTTACATCAATGAGAAATACTGACTGATTTTGTAGATTAAAACAAGTATATAAATAATGCTTCTGCTACTTTGCGCAAAAACGAGAAAAGCAGCTCAATAAGGCCAAAAGTAAACAGTGCTGCAGGGAGTAGCAGCTGGAGGGAGTAGCAGCTGGAAATAAAAATTTACAATATGAAAGAAAGAGACCATACCCATCATAAGCATTAGGCCGAGAGAAGCAAGAAACATGACGGCAGAATTCATTTTATGATCACTGCATTCAAACCCCCGGTCCATCGATGTTTTATACAGAAACCCAGCGTCAGGTGACTTGGGAATGTATTCACACTCAATACTCAAAACACAGTAAGGGGTTGGATAAAAATAAGAAACCATCAGCCAGAATAAGTAATGAGAATAGTAATAATTATCATGCTTTAATATCGTCTTCTATTGTCGGAAGCACTCGAAGAATGCAATTATGACATGCGTCTTTCGTGATATTCATTTCTTTGGCAGCATAATTTATCGCTGGCAGTGATTGTCGAAACACAGCGTATGCTCTAGGAGATTAAAAAAATATGGCTGTGAAGCTGCTTTATATGCCTGCTATTCGAACTAATTAACATATTTTATTTCAAGCAACAATTTTATTAACCTGCCGTCTCCCACTTGGCTGCAATAAATTATACCGCACTCCGTAAAATAATCCTAACCATAGTTTTACTTGCCAATCGTTCTGAGCAAATTTCTTAAATAAATCCTTCCACCTTCTCATTATAAAATTTATATTTTGAATGTGCACGTTTAGAAAATCTCGAAAAAGAGATCTAGCAGTATTATGGGATTCCAAAAAAAAATGTAGCCCACATTTTGTCTTGTGTGTCCCCAAGTAGAACATATTACGCAGCTCTCTGGGGCCACTATGGACAACCTGGGCTGCGGCAACCACAATGATACCCATGAGGGCCCCCTTAAGGAATCAATCGGGTAAGTCGAAATCGGGCTTGCCCATGCTTTTTCCATTTGGGCATCGATAGGCGTGGCAATGGCTAATTGAGTAGATATTCCTACATCTGGCCCTGAAGGGTCATTCTTGGGGAATTTCGGGGCAGATGTAACGCAAATTTGGTCTTTGTACAAGTAAAATATGGCCTAACCTAAATGGGACTGCCAACTCTTAAAATCAGTAGATCCCGAATAGGCCGAGGCGGGGATAAAAATGGGCATGCCTGCACTTTGCCTAGGTGGGACTCTTGAGGGGTACTCGAGGGAAGGTCAGACGGGACTGTGGGCTTCATGCAGAAAACTCTCCTGCTGCCTCAAATGTTGCTGTCCATTCGAGACCTCAATAGTTTCCGCATGCCCTGTGGCAGGGCTGGAAAATGCTCATACCCGATTATACCCACATTGGTCTCTTGCGGGGCACTTTAGGGCAAATGCATTGCAAATGCGGGCCTAAAGCAAATAGAAGATGGGTTAGCCGACATGGGCCTGCCCATTCAGAAGCCGAATTGATCCCTCATGGGTCGCGGAAGAGCTGTCAAACGGGAGTACTCCCACGCGCTGCCCATGCAAGACGTTTTGAAGTTGCGGACAAAGCAATATGTATTCGTATTCTATGCGGTAAAAATAAGATGAGACCAATTGGGGTTGCCCGTGAAAGCTCGCTGTGGGCCCCTTATTGGCCACTGGCGTGCTTACCCCTCCGAAACTTCTCGAACATTCTATACAGGTGCCATTTTATTTATGCAGTTCATATTATACGCACCCCTAGTTGCCTCTTCCGGAGATTTAGCATAAGTGGTTTAAGCATATTCACACCTATACTAAGACAATCTTTTTACTCTGCCAACTATGTTAATTATGCAGTATTGGCAGAACATACCCTGCAGTAACTGTTCTGCTTTCGATAATGTACAGTACTACCTCCGAATGTCCCCTGAGCCATTATTATTCGACACACATCTTCGAAATAAATTTTCAGTCCAGCTTCTCGGAGACAATATCGGCCAGCCCACGTTATTATAGTGTTGGGAATACATTTCTCTTAACCTGCTGTGTACAAAATAGAAGGTAAAGAAATGGCGCTTAATGTTTCGTGCTTGATGGTTAATAGAACTTTGGCACCCACGAAAATGTCAGATTCAACCCATCAGGGCTACGTGTGGGCCAGCCCAAATCGGGCTGGCCCCCCAAACGCCCAGTCCGGTACAATTGGGGTATTGCTGGTATTAACAGACATGAAAAAAAACATAATTAGGGCCAATTAGTGATTTTGGTATGCTGCCGACATTCGGCTATCTGCGCCGTATGCGGACAGCCCTATTAGGAATAATAATAATAATAATAATAATAATAATAATAATAATAATAATTTTCACTCAACCCCGCACAAAATACATGTTCCAGCCCGCTTAAGTGCTATCGCTTTTGTGCGCGGAGCTCGGCAGCTGGAGTATGAAGTACATGAGTTAACAGCAAAAGCAAAAAATAAAACAAAGATTAAAAAGAACAAATTCTTTCGATACTTAGACCTAAAACTTGCGTCTGTTACACGAACAAACGACAAAACAAAACGTAAATACAAGAAACATCTTCAGCCTTGCGCACTTTCAAGGGAGATAAAAACATCAAAAACATGGCAAAGAATATTGAATCAGTGGATATTATCATTGAACCATGATCGAAGAAACATATTCAATTGTTTTATTTCCTTAATGGTCAAGACTGTCTGCATTTTATTAAGGTAGCAAGGAACATAATAAATACGAGTTTTTTCCCATAATTAGTGAAGATACCGGGTATGACATACTTTTCCGACAGACGGAGAGGCCGGGTTTTAACGTTCTCGATCTTAAAAGAGCTGTCAAAGAACGTCTTGTGTAATATACCAAAGATAAATTGCTTATGGACAGGTAAGATGTCAAAATGTTTCATACAGTCTATTGCAGGTTTAATCTCATAGTTGGTTCCGTAGGCGAGATTACTTGCAATCCTGTGAATAATGCGGCTAGGCGTATTTAGTTTATATAATGATGCGATGCCATAAATTGATATTTCATATCGTAATATGGACTCTCCTAACACCTTATACACCATCTTTCTAACCGACGCATCGCAATCGGATCGTAGAGCGTACATGTAAATGCATACCAGGCGCAAACGTGTGGCTATTTCTTGAATATGGGTAATTCAACGACAGTGACTCGTCAAATGTAATTTCAAGGTACTTGTAATTCGATTTCAGCTCAAAAGGAGGACATGAACAGCTCGTACAATTCTTATCGTGAAGGTATACATTAAAGCATATTTGAAAGATTTCATATGGCCGATGAAAGCAAACAAGACAGGTTTCTGATATATTAGTAAAGATTTGATTGCCAGTATACCATTCCACTAAGGAATGCACATCCCGTTGGATCTTGTTCGATCCCCGAACCCATTTTCCTTCACGCCTGCCTCGTCTTTCACCGCGATACTGTCTCTTGTATGTTGTTCAATAGTTTCTCTGCATATACAGAAAGCACGAACCCTGCATGAACTCTTCCCTGCATGTAATTGCTCTATGCCTGGTTGAAGACAATAATGATCAAGTATGCTGCCCATTGATTTTGTATGGGAGATTTAACTCCATGAAGCGAACGCAGCAGAATATTAATTCAAACTGTTACTCACAATAGCAAACGTAAAGAATTCCCTTCAACAGTACTTTAACAGTACCTCTTTCTGGGCTAGTAGTGTGCTCGTGCTCTCCACCTTTCTGTGTGGTTTGTGTAAGATTTAGCGCTGTTTACTTTTGTTAACACCAACAGTACTTAACAGTATCTTACGATATCAAACAGCTGCCTCAAAATTCAGAGATGTCGCGGCATAATGAACTTGGAATCCTTAATGCGCCATATTGATGGAAGTTTGAGACCAATAAATATATATTTTCTAATATTGACACGTGTATTAGAGGGAGAAGAACGACACGCAATCGGTAGAAGAAGAGGACATAGAGGTGCAGGTCCGTTACTGTTGCCTTTGTTCCCTCATTCAGGCCTCTCGGTGCCCTCTTGCAGCCGCTGCTGCATTTATTTTCTGTACCAACTCTCACACATCTAGTGGAGCCATGTTGGGTATGGGCTTCCTGACGTGCGTATGCCTACAGAGAAAAAACACTGTTCTTACACCCTCCATCAGCACTCAAGCCACCGCCTCCGCGGTCAGTCACCTGAATTCGGAACTCTTGCCACCCCGACGAAGACGACGCACCCTCTAGCGACGGTCCCAGCAAAAATGACCACAGACAGATGGACCCCGCCGCCCATCCTCTACCACACACAGCGAACACCGTTATCTTTCCAAGGCGACATGTACGAAGATGCTGAAGATTGGCTGAACACCTTCGGGCGGGTCGCGGTGAGGACTTGTTTTGAGAACCACCAAAACGCCCTGTCTACCTAGGAGACATTTCGCTGAAATCTAGCTACGTTCTCCAACGCAGACCACTGAGAAAAAGCTGAAGTGGCCCTTCACCCTGTAACCAGCGGACGAACAAAAGCGTCCGCATGTATGTGGTGAACATGACAGGCCTCTTCAAGCGTACCGACCACACCATCCCTCCATAGCAGAGGAGATGCTTCGCCTTCTCATGCGTGACGAAAATTAGGAGCTTTTCGCCGCTCTTCTGCGCAGTCCATCGCGTACTGTTGCGGAATTCTGGACTGAGGTAACCACCATGGAGACTATGCTCCTGCAGCGAGCCAGGCAATACACCTCCACAGCCGAGGCTGAAAGGGCCTGAGTATATGCATCGTCCAGCATGAAGCCGTCCTGAAGCCTTGGTTCCTCTCACGGCGCCTTAGAAAGTGGCACGCGAATGAAAGCATCAATGTTCCAAGCTCGCCCCTGATCTGAACCGCAACCGATAGTTATAGACACCCAGCATCTGAGCCCATCGCAACACGCTCGGTGAACTTCAAGCTCTCTTTCTCTCTTTCAGCCCTCTCGGCACCCTCACCCAGCCGCTGCTGTAATTCCTATGTTAAAGCTGTTACAATATTTCTTGAGAAATGGTACATTCCAAACAAAGCCCCAGGAGTTGATTCACAGGAGCTCACAATGTCGGCTGGGATGTGAAAGATATAACGTGCGCATTTAAATACGCCGCCCTCCCAGTAAGAAAATAAACTCGTGTCAGTGCTATATTATTAAAACTAGGGCAGAATACAAACATTACCTTGTAGGAGTGCTGTCTACTTGCATAGAAAGAATATAATTGTACAAGGTGTTGCACAATTAGACGCGCGCTGTAGAATGCCTCTCCCAGAAAAACCGCGGAATCCTTGCAGTTCAGATTTCGCACAGAAATCACATTTTGTCG
>JAJIZL010071664.1:0-10613 GCA_023969395.1 Amblyomma maculatum | reverse complement strand
AGAGCACTGGACTTGCTCTACGGCATGGTGGGTTTGCGTATTGACTCCGCTCGCATTATTAACTGGGCACTTGGACAAGGTGCTCCTGTTGAACGAATTACGGAGCAGCAAGAATAGGGACATGGAAGGCCTAAAGAAATGAGTAGCTGTTATCTTTTTTCCTCGTCACAATAGAAGCTCCTTTACGTAATAGTTTTTGTCCTGCTATCACCTGAGTCTTACCTGACCAGAAAGTACTAAATAATTACAGTAGAATCGCGGCAATATAAATCTCGCCGAAAATTTTGTATTGGGCGCGAGCGTCACCACTGGAGCGAATTGCACTAGTGTCGACCTAGGGGAGAAAGTGGGATCACGTGACTCCTCTTACTGCTGCTGAAGCAGACGCTCGATTGAATTTGTGTGTTTTAAAAGCTAATAGTAGCGTTTATTTCTGTAGTTTGGGTTGGTATAGAGTGCCAGCCCTTTTTGATCTTGCATCATTACTGAGGCTGCTGAAGTTTATATAAACTGTTGCTACGGTCCGTTACTGCTCTGTACACTGACGTAAGTGAGGGAACCTGGCGCAAGCTCCCATTGCTGCCCGAAACATAAGCTTACGGATCCTTCCTTAACCAACATTTGAATGGGCATATCAGCGAGTGATCATTCTCATGATGTGCGCAGAAGACATTTCGGCAAGCAAGATTTTGTCCATAGAATTGGCGCTAAAATGTCGGTGAGCGGCAGAAGAAACGGCGTGTGCGTTTTAATTTGCGCTTGTCACTTGTGAATTCTAACGATACTATTGCTAGAAGGATGGAAAAAATGCTGACTTCTTCATAAAGCAGTACCCTCGCAAAGAAAGGAGGGATCGTGCGAAGGCAAGAAGGTCTCAAATTATTCTGAATGAACACGTTGACACGGAATTAAGTTTCACTGATGTGAACTAGAAGATTTGTGCAAGTTGTCTCCCGCAGCATCTCCAGTACTGTAGTAATTTCAAATGACAGCGTCTGTGAATGAATGAAAGGTAGAGCGCATTGCATGCATGCTGGGATGTGCTGATCGAGATATGCGTAAACAAAAAAAGAAAACCTACTGTGCGCTGGAAAAACAAATATCCGCTCTAACCAAGGGTGCCAATGACAGTAGTCGGTGCTCAAGAATTCGCTGCGTGGAATACATGTCTTCACACTTTCTACGAAATTTATCCATGTCATCCCCGCAGGCGAACGGTGCCGCTTCCACCGGCGCTATGCGAAGGCGCTCAACATCTTTCAGGCTCCTGACTGTCCTCTGCTGTGGCACAGAAATCCCATTACCTGTGCATTGACTACTTACATCTGACGTGTGGTAGCTTCAGTCGATTTTTTTTTTCATAACAGCAGAAATGCTGCAGCCGGTGCGTGTCTTCGTAGCAGTAAAGCTCTCCAACTACGATAACTCTGATTCGGTGAAGTACTTTTTTGCCGAATGAGTGGGTCTCATACCTGAAAATAAGCTTATACAGGCTCAGGCCAAGGTATATATTAAATAAATAAATGAACATAATGCTTACGCGCAACTGAACTGCTTAGGAAAGTATCCTACAGCAGCCGTTCAACGTGCGTTATCCCACTTACTTCGCCATGCGGGTGCTTGCGAGAAGTGGCGCCACGGTATGTCCTCGCGCCCAATATCTGAAACAAACTAAGTTCCTATACAGTAGCACTGGGAATGCATTCGCTTAAATCTCTTAGTACAGTGTGTCTAGCACTCGTGGAGTTACCCAGGAGGCACAAATAATTGGCCCGATATTGGCACTGTGTACCAATCTGTGGGTCAGTGTATGGCCGACATAGTGCCAATATTGTGTGGTGTTGCAGGAGAGTGTTTGGAACATCTGAAATTCTAAACATTATACTCAGTGTACTCTGGCCGAGGAATTTTACGAATTTGTGTTGTTACGAAGTTCATATCAAGCAGGTTCATTTCATCAGGATTCTGCTGAATTGGCTTTACTATCCAGGATGTCAGGCTACTGTGCAACGGATGTGCACACAAGGCAGTTATTTGAACTTACTTTCTTTTGTCTGCAGTATTACATGTTATTATTGTTCAGCTTTGTGAAAAGAATGCTAGTGAGTTTATTTTGTCGTGACTGCTATCATTGCTACAGAGGATACTGATAGTAATAAGTGGTAATGGGTGTCAAACAACTGTGGCTTGAAGTACAAGTGCTTCTTGTGCTTCAGCCTAATGGTAAAAAAGAGCTTGATGGTTCGTGGTCTGCTGAGGCCCCACATTTTGTCCTCCCCCTACGCAGGTGTCAAAGAAGAACCTGATGGAGATAGTGAAAAAGCTGATGGTCCATATGGACCGTGCTGAGGGAACAAGCTACAGGGACGAGCTGCTCTCCAAGATCATCGACATCTGCTCCCAGAACAACTACCAGTACATCACAAACTTTGAATGGTGAGCCTGTTAGGTGGTATGGTATGGTAAAAAAAATAGTAAAAAAAGACGGCTTCAGAAAAGCACTTCACTGGGGTACTTTCTCTGCCTGTTTTCAGTGAGCCTCTAATCACTAACAGTATCCAGCTCTCAGCTGATTTAAATCACAAAGGCTTCGGTATCACGTCAGGCTTTTATTGTGTGACGCTTGTTTGCAGTGCATTATTGTTGGCCTGGCACCAAAGGCAGTAATGTTAGCGTCTGCATTGACTGATGTCACGTGTAAGTTCTTTGGTTAGAGATATAAATTTTCTAGGAAGTGGTGTGGTACGCTGGCAGTGAATGTTACTAGGCTTGCCACACCGATATTTTTTAGTGGGCTTTGTCATTCTCTCTCCATATATGAAGTGTCTCAATGAAAAATTTGCAGCGTTGCTTCTATCAGGTGTTACGTTTAGAAGCCAGTCACATTCTTTGTGGCTTCTTTTGACAACTCAGCCTATTTTTAATACTGATCAGTGGGCAGTAGTCTAGACATTTCTGTAGCACGAGAGGCCCATAGTTGCACTGTTATAATGTATCAAGAAAAGCTGTTCAGCCCAAGGCTCTGTCAGTGTGGGTGCGGAGGGACCAATAACGTCTCTACCTGGTGGTTGCCTGCACCTTGCATACACCTTACAAATCAAACCAATCAAGCCATGTCTGAACCTCACCAGTGAGGCATCATAGCTTATGCAACTGCCATGATTTCTTCGGCGCAAAGCTTTGCTGCGCGTGCTGCTGAGTGGCACAGTATGTTGTAATAAGGCCGGTTGTTTGGCTTTGTGTTAACACAAACAACTGCTGCAAGATATTGGTTGTGCATCTGGTCTGGGAAGCCAGCGTTGCGAAAGAGAACATCTGAGGACAGAATGATGATCGGGAGTGTTATGCGTAGCTATATGGTATCGTGGGTAGGTACAGTCGCGAGTAAAAAATATTAGCACAAATGACGAGCGGGCAGAACTGGGATATCTCACCACGTGGCACTGTGGTTAACAGGCATGCTTATCGGGCCGTTCTCATTTTCGTAGCGGGGGGGAGGAAGAAATCTTTACGAAGCAAACCACCGCCCGTGTGTCGAAGTGCCGCCCTTATGTGACTGTCAGCATTTCCTTTTATCTCGGTCGTCATGACCAATGATGGCTTATTTTTTGTTTCTTTTATGCCAGCAAATATAGATTTCACCGAACCTCCCTAATACTTAAGAATGGGAATGACCCGGTACTCTCGTTGTCAGCCTATCTGTCAACCGCATCGACAAGCGTTGTCATTCCGGTGATCCGTGATGTGTGCTAATCTTTTTTACTCGAGGCTGTACTATGGGTAGTATGAAAGGCTGTAGCTAATTGTGTGTTTAGAAACAATTTTACAACCTATTTTTGAGTTTGAGTTAAATCCAATCATTCTGTTTCAAAATTTCCACCAAGTTGATTGGCGAGCATGATAACGTTTGAACGGGGGTGGAGGTTGCGAGTAGAACCTGCAACTTCTTGGAAATTTCAATTTAGTCTATTTTATTGACATGCACAAACAAACAGTCCAAGAAATGTGGGCATCCACTCATTCTGCCGCTGTGTCACCATAGTGGACATCCAGAACATTCGTTGCTCTTGACTTAAGTGAGGCCCTCATTCAATGCGCACAACTCAATTCATCTGCTAATAAACGCATCATTGGAGGGCAAAGGCTTCATCAACTTTGCATATTCCTTTAAGGACATAACATAGTTACGCACTGCTATTAGTGCTCTGATGGCAAGAAGCATTCTGCACCTTGCATTAGCTTTTACGTTTTAGCTGTTGCATGTTCTCACAAACAGTCCTGATGTTTCGTTTTGTAACTTAGAGACATGCATGACTTGCGCATGCTCCTGCTAATCCTATTGCAGCGAACTTTGGTTGTTGTTTTCATGTTAACGTGGGCTAAGTCTCTGTGGCACAGAGAACAACATTGGCGTCCATCATTGTGCAGGTACGTGAGTGTGCTGGTGGAGCTGACCCGCATCGAGGGGACCAAGCACGGCCTGACCATTGCATCCCAAATGTTGGACGTGGCTGTTCGTGTGCAGGCGGTCCGTGCCTTCAGCGTCTCCCAGATGGTCAGTTTCATCCCATGAAGTGATCAATAACCTGACTGAATTCGTTTTGAGGTAACGCAAACCGAGAACTTGTCAATACTGCTGGGGGAATTTAATGGAAACTGCTTGCAGGAAGACAAATTCAATCTAATTTTCTCATTTATGTTTCTTATTCTCCACTTTTGGGCTAGTGCAGTTAAGTAGATACTCTTGTTTGCAACTAGGGATTTACATCAAACTCTTTGCCGTGCTGCAGGTTTCATATCGCTAAATTCCCGATGTTATTGAGTGACAACATGTGCTGGTTGTACAGCGGCAGTACATTTTAAAACAGGCTGGATTCAGAAACTTTCAGATATTATGAATAGAGTTAAACTCAAACGTGCGAAGGCTTGGGGACTGATGGGCTTCCCTGTACAGCAGGTGTTCTTGCTGTTTCTTCTGCTGCCTTCGCTCGTACCGAGTGGTGTTGGTGACCACCGCTGCGTCCGTGGCTCAGTGACACATTGCGGTGCGGAGATGACGACTTCTCTTCTCTGACTGTACACGTTTATTTACACTTTTTACAATTGGCGTATTTACACAAATGTCGTCGGATGCGACATCAAACGTAGAGGGCTAACTGCGACTGGTGAACGATCTGAGGTCAGAGGCTAGCAGAATCAGGCCTTGGCCTCCTGCTACACTTTAGGCCGGAGTCCCTTGAGATCTCCGTCAGCCTAGCCTCCCTCTCGAACAACCCGTCTGCCCTCCACTCACGTCCGAGCCCCACTCTCCTCCAAACCCCACTGTCCAACACTCGCTTTCTTAGCGTTACCCAAAATTCCAGTTTTGTCCGTTGACCAATCAACGTACGCCACTCTGTGGCCAATAACATGCAGTCCTTTAAAATGGGCTGGCCAATCATTGTGCCACATATACCCTCTCCTACGCATGTCAAATAAAACACACACAAAGCACGCCCTAAGCGGCGAGTGGTTGCGCACACAAACACATACATCTGCAACTTTTCCCTCTCCAAAATCCTCCTACGCAAGAGGCGCCAAGCAGTCGCAAAACTCAACGGCGTCGACGGTTACACTTCCGAAAATACATAAAAACACACACGCGCAAACCTCAGGCCAACACATTCCGATCCCTGCCCTTGGCCGGTTGCGCGCGGGCGGTGGATTCACAGGGACACACAGGCGTCTTCCCGGGAAGACATGTCAACAGCGCGTTCTCCCCAGGCCTGTGTTACGCCGCGTTTCGGGATTTATGGCCTCCGCGCCCTCTCCACCCAAACCGGGGGACATAGCAGTTCGCGCTGAACCCACAACCACGCGCTTATGCTGTGCGCTCTAACTGCACTGCTCTGCCTCCCTCGCGGCACGGGACGGAGGGAGCCGGTGGCGTCGCCCGCTGCCATGTGTTCTGGGCTCACTTCCGAGAAGCGGTCGCCCGCGCGACCGTCATAAATCTGCCCGCGTCAAACTGCCCCTTGACCTTGGCGGCCCCTTCGGAATCTCGCTTCTGTGCGAAGCCCGCAAACTTAACTAATAGCATTTGTGAATTCACTACAATTAATTTGGTAGCAATTTAGCGTTGAAAGTGAATCAAGGGTGTGGTTGTGGAGAATACTGTTGTGATTTTTAATATTGTTGTACTTTGTTGCAAGGGGTGAAAATGTGGGATGGATAATTTAACATCTCAGTAGAACCCCTTTATAGTAAAGTCGCTCAGACCAACAAAGAAATTTACTGTACGAGGGTCTTTACTGTACCAGTTGTTAATGATGACATGACCCTGAAGATGCTGTCTGGTAATTAAATAGCCACTAACTAAGCATGTCTTGTTGTTTCATAAAAGACAAAAGCGCCGTGAAATACCTTCCATCCTTCTCTTATTATCTTTAGTGCAGTTCTCTTTTTTTCAGTTATAAGACTTCTTTGTTTACTTACATCTCATGACAGTACCTCTTTAGCATGTATGAAACGTGGCTGCAAATACAACTAAGTTTGATTTCATGTCCAAACCAAAGCCTTGCCAGAACATGGCGTTGTCTTTCACTGTTTCTGTCATTTTAAGAGGCAATAGGTGAGAAAAGCGCGTGACAGTTAATCGCGGCAAAGCCGCACGCACGGTGCCTTCACTTGCCACCGCTTCCTCGTGCTTTGTGCTGCACAGTGCTGTAAATGCTTGGCCGTTTCTTCCCCTTCCTATTTCTCGCTTCTTATTTATTTTCTGAACGGACTGCACCGCCTTCTTTTTCGTAGCCTGCCAGCTTTAATTTTATTTCTTACATACTACGTGCTTTCCCTCACAGCTTCAAAGCACACATAAAGGTGACTTCTTCTGAGAGTTGGTGAGCTCTGGGGGTAAAGCCATTTAAAATAACACTGCGGGTTATCATTTTCTTTCATTTTTTCTTTTTTCGGGAATGAAAATTGGAAATTTGCCTCGCGATCCTAGTTGGCACGCGTGCAGTGATGTCATTTACTGAAATGTATGTTGCCGCCAGACCTAAAATGACTTTACTACAAAGGGGAAAAAATGTACATTTGTCTATGGAAGATGAACTGGGACTTCAGTCTCACTTTACTATTTCCGAGTTTACTATAGGGGGGTTCTGCAGTTCATTACTCACCACGGAGTTTAGTACTGCTTCATTCAGGAGCTGAATTGAGAAAATCGGACTGCTAGTGGTGATGCAATCGGTGTTATTTCTCGAGAACTAGCTCCATCATTTCCTCATGAAATGCAGTGGAGGGCTGTGCTGTACATGTACATGTACGAACTGTACATGTGTGTGCAGGCCGTCCTGTTGGACAACACTCACCTGCTGGTGGGCAACGGCCAGAGAAACAGCATCTGTGAAGTTCTCTACGCTGCCGCTTGGATCTGCGGAGAATACTCAGAGTGAGTGTGGGCTGCCATCACAGACTTAGACATGCCTCGCAGATAGTGTCATTTAGAAAATCTGGAGTTTCTTGGAGCCTGTGCTCAGACAGAGCATTGCTTCCAAGCTGTCTACACCGAGCTAAGTTGCATTGTTTGACTGCTTCTTGCATTTAATGCAGTTTTCTGGAACAGGTGGTATAGGTAGAAAATCATTTTATACTAGATTGTTTTTTTTTTTTTCAGGTTTGGGCGCAAAATCCTGTACGAAAATTGTCACTATATCACCAGCTGACCCTGTTGGCGGGACACCTGAACCTAGCTTTTCTACCTATTAATGCGAGGTACTTCCGCAATGTCAAAAGCAGATTTGCTTGTTACTGTGGGCCGAAAAGCTCGTTTGTCATCAGTGTAGGCAGTGGGATGCTCATTGTTTTTCAGACATTTAGGGGAGCTCCAACGTGCCAGATGTTGTGCCTTTATATGCAGGCTGCTGCTGGAGCCGCAGTCCACGCTGGAGGCCCTGGTGCGGCCCCGGGCGAGCCAGCTGCCCCCGCACATCCAGAGCGCGTACGTGCACAATGCCCTCAAGCTGTGGGCTCGCCTCGTGGCCGCCCGGGAGGAGGACGGGGAACCACACCAGGAAGAAGCCTGCAGCCAGCTGCTGGCCGAGCGGCTGCCCCTGTTTGTGCAGAGCGGAGACCTGGAAGTGCAGGAGAGAGTGAGTGTTCTCCCCCTTCTCTCTCTCAGAAGAGAGTGAATGAAGAGGGTGAATGTCCTCCCCTCTATCTCAGGAGAGAGTGAGTGTCCTGTCTCTCTCTCAGGAGAGGAGAGTGAGGATCCTTTCTCTCTCTAACCTTTTGTGATGTCTCCTCCTTGCAGGCCTGCTGTGCCCTGAATTTGGTGAAGCAAGTGAGCAAGATGCTCGCGAAAGGCGAGAAGGTGGGCGAGGAGCTGCGTGCCCTCTTCGCTGGTGAGCTGAATCCAGTGGCCCCCAAGGCACAGAAGAAAGTACCCTTGCCTGATGGGTGAGTGCAGGGCTCGCAGTCAACTCTCACTGGAAAGTTATGGAGTCATGGCGGGGGAGACCATTTGCCACACCTTCGATAGACATTGCAGCAAAACAGTACAGCAGAACCTCACAAATATGAGTCTCACAGGGCTGCTAAAAAAATTTATATCAAAACGAAGAAGATCTGTATATGGCAGAAGCATGGGAAATTCATATTCCTTTACAGCTACATGGCCACAGCCCGCTACTCGCAGAAATACAATAAGAGTTGCAGTCACCACGTAATGGCTTCATGTGAATACGATGCAGCACGTGAGGCTTGATGTTGCATCCACGGCTTGCTTTTGTTTGTGTTATTTTTAGTGGTTTGGGACAGCGTTTTGAGCATTTAAAGTTCGGTAAAAAATTATTCTTAGTGCATATGACCTTGAAATTTAGTGAATTTGAATCACGGCAAAATTTGTATCTGATTTCAGATCGTGGCATTTCTGTTGTAGGCATAGATGCTTAGATTGTTTTTTCTTCTTACATTATTTTTTTGGAGCAGTGTTTTTTCGTCATGAGGATGATTCCTGACTGAACTTGGAACAGATATGAATTCTAAGGAGCTGTGAAACTACCTACAGTCGAACCCGGATATATCGAACTCGAAGGTGATCGCGAAATAGTTCAATATATCGATAATTCTATATACAGAAATCTGCTTGTGACGGCACTTACGATGCGAAAAAACGATACTGTATTCGTCGCGTAATCAACCCACTCGCATAATGAACCCACCCTCCATTTTGCACCCAAGAATTTGAAAAAAAAAAAAAAAATGCGTTAAGGCCAGCTCGCTCACATGCAAGCGACTGAGCGATCTCAGCGACGAGCGGCAGCGACAGATCGAAAATTTTCAAACTTGTTGGAACTGCGTCCCTCTCGCCGCTCGAGCCACCGCGGCAGCTCAAGACAAGGTTTCTGTGTCGCCGCGGCGGCAAAAATGGCAGAAATCGCGAGCATTTTTGCTTGCATGTCTATGGCGCGCGTCAGTCCGTTTCGGTCGTCTCATCCACAGCTCATTGGCATCGTGCCAAGATGCTGCGCAGCGATAACGTGAGGGCGCGTTTATCTTTTGATAGCTCCTGTGGTGGCGGGGAGCGAACTTGGCAGAGTGCCCGTGATGGCTTGATTGCACAAGCCTGGTTAGATTTATCACACCCCGCTTGGGGCGGGCGTCATGATCGCAGCAGCTGGCCGCGTGCTTTCGCTCATTCATACATGCGAGGATAAACGAATAAAAAAAAAAAAAAAAAACCTGCCGCTTCTTAACGTCCGCAGCCGCCATATTTTACGCTACGCCGCGCGTACAGCACAACGATAAGAAAGAATGACTCTCGCAAAAAAAAATAAATAAATAAATAAATAAATAAAATAAAACAGAGAGCTGCCGCTTTTTAACATCCGCAGGCGCCATAGCCACGTATCAAGGGACTTTATAGCCACGTCCGCCGCCCGCGCCGCCGCACGCAGAGGGTTCGCAACACACGCTGGAGAAAGCGTCCGACATCTTTCTGAAAACGGGCTGAGCTGGCTTGGCGCATGCGTTGCGTGTGCTGAAGGAGAGAGATAGCTCGGCAAAAGAATGGGCACACCCACGCACATGGCTTGCAAACGTCATGTGTTGGCGCGCGGGAAACGACAACTGCAGATGCGCGCGCCTTTGGGGAATGGGCTCGGCGCTGCCCAGACCAGCTGTCGCCGAACTGTCCCCTCTCATTCCTTCCGCGCGTGGTTTGAAAACGTCACGCGGCAAACTGCCAAGGGTGATGCGATCGTCTTTAGGGAAGGCACACTTTCCAGTGCGTGGTGCGGAGTTTGATATATCGAACAACCGGTGAAATTGAGTTCGATATATGATGCGGCTTTCCTATACTTTTACATGGGATTTTCAAGGGAATATTTTGTGAGTTCGATATAACCAAAATTCAATATATCCGGGTTCGATATAACCGGGTTCGACTGTGTAGAGTTTGCTGTCCCTAATATCTACTAAGCCTAACTGCACTTGATTCTGTCACTAGGTCAAGCGACATACATCCAAGTTCTTGCACCTGTTGCGAAATGCAGTGTTTTTAACAGTACCTATTCCAGGTTATTATGCTGAACTTAAAATTGCTTCAAAGCTAGCAACACTGTATGAAACAC
>JAJIZL010071656.1:0-55694 GCA_023969395.1 Amblyomma maculatum | reverse complement strand
ATTGCCAGACCTGCAACCGAGCGATATCGACAATGTCCACAGACTTCCTGCTAAGGTGGGAAAAATTCCCACAATTCTGGTTCGGTTCTCTAAACAAGCGCTTCGTGACAAATGGCTCGAAGGACGAAAAGCTTTGAGAGCTGCGGAGGCATCTGCTTCCATATCCGAAAACCTGACTACGTACAACAGAAACCTTTTGCAGCTAAGTCGACACTGGGCAACAGCAAATGGTTATCGTTTCACGTGGCATGCTGGCGGTCGTGTATTTGTCAGAAAAGCGGAAGGGGGTGAGCGCAGTTGTCATCCGTGGCCAAGATGATATTGTTACGTGGTGGCATGACAAGCGATGGAACACGGCGACACAACAGAAACAGAACGACGTGATGACGTGACGATGAAATATGCTTTAATGGCCAGCGGGCCTAGCGTGAATAATCCGCCTCGCACCACTGCCCGCTTCGTCATCTTCGTAGCATTACCCGGGGCCACCGAGCGATCGTCCCGATCGATTGCTAGAAGTCCAATGCATGAAGCGACTATGAACACAGACACACGATTAGGACATAAAACGCTGGACACCACAATAAATGGAAAGATGCGATGAATGCTTGCCCCGGAGCATCAGGTCCAACCTTCATCGTTTGCCGAAGGCCAAGGCTCATGGACACGCCGAACGGCTTGGGAGGGGGTGCTGTCTTCGTTCTAGTGGTCGTGAGGTCACTTCGTGGCCAGCGGGCCTGGCGCGAGCGCTCCGCCCCGCACCACTGCCCACTTCATCATCTTCGTAGCAATATCTTCAAACTGGAAAATGCATGATGCAATCGTCGTTTTGGCATTTGTCTAGTTATTGTTTGTTTCTCTTTTCAATGTCTGTTTTTCTGTCAAGCCCAGTCTGTACATCGGACCTCGCTTCTTTCGCTCAGGAAGAGGGAAGCAAGAAGACATTGAATTTTTTCTTGCTGAAGTGAAGTTGCCAATTCATGTTCTTATGTTTTCGGAAACTTGGTTTTGTAACGAAGACGATCCGTTCAGCATACCAGCGTTTAAAGGCTACTGCTTGAACCGCCAGGTTAAACGAGGTCATGGCGAATCCATATTGGTTAAAAATGACATAGAATGTGAACTTCTTGACGAATTTTGTGTAGTTAGCGCCCATTACGAGATACGTACGCTCAAAGTCCGCTCATACCTGTTTGCTGTGTGTTACCGCCCTCCTTCCGGCAATACGAGTGTTTTCTTTTCTTTTTTAGGTTATTTTCTTGAATTTGCGAATCAGCACAAGTTGAATATTGTCCTTGGAGGCGACCTGAATATAAATCTCTTGTCAGATAGTACTGCGACGCGGGAATTAGATACACTGTTAAATGTTCACTGCTGTATGAATACTATAAATGCCCCAACCAGAGTAACGGAAGAAACAGAAACATTGTTAGATGTTTTCATTACAAAAAACCAAAATCACTTAATGTCCGCAGTAATCAGTCTGCCGATTAGCGATCACCTCCCTATATTTCTGTGTGTCAACCACGTACCTAACCTCACAAGGAGCTTGAAACAGTATGGTTATAGTGTCATGAATTCATTTACGCTTTATAACTTTCGTGAGCAGATAGTCGGTAAACTGGAGCGACGTTTTCAACGAAACCAATCCTGAGGCAGCGTACGATAAATTTATCGCATTATTCAAACACGTATATTCTACTTGTTTTCCCCGCAAAATACGTAGTCGTCCACGGCGAGCTCGTAAGCCTTGGATCAGCAGAACGCTACTTAACCGAATAAAAGAAAGTGACAAATTGTACAGCCAATTTCTAAAAACAAAATGTCCTGATGCGTTGAAAGCTTTCAAATCTTTCAGAAACATAGTCACAAAAGATCTTCGAGTTGAAAAAAAAAAACTGTATTATGAGCATTTGTTTGTTTTTTCGAGGAATAACCCGGAGGTGGCTTGGACGAAATTGAACTCTATCATTGGGCATATAACAGAACCAATTATCAAACTTATTCTTGATGGTATAGAGGTTTAGCGACATGAACTCGCTAACGCTTTCAATGATGTTTTCACTTCTGTTGCCTAAACTTCGTCATCTTGCGAAGAGGTACCGCTCAACTATTCTCGCAATAACTCAACAATATTTTGAATCCAGTTTCAGAGGGAGAGGTGGTGGCGGCTTTCAACAATCTTAACAATAGCAAATCTAAGGATAGCGCGGGTGTTCAGATAATGCCAGTAAAATTTGTTATTCTTGATATATCAAACTGCCTGACACATATTTTCAACATAAGTTTATCAAAATGCGTGTTCCCACGTAACATGCAGTTGGCGAGGGTCACAGTATTATACAAAAAAGGCGACAAAAACGACTTTTCCAACTATCGCCCAATATCTATCCTGCCTACCTTCTCAAACAGATTTGAAAAGTTAATTCTTGCTCGTCTTACGTCCTTTAGTATTCATCATAATATTTTAAACCCCGCTCAATTCGTGTTTCGGAAAAACAGATCTATTGAGCTTGCCCTTCTCGTTCAAAATGTGTATATATCAACTAATTTGAAGAAAATAAACTCATCTTGGGCATATTTTTAGATTTCTCGAAAGCTTTTGACCGCATCAACCACAAAACTTTACTCAATAAACTAGACAGGCATGGCATACGTGGTACACCCTACTCTTTAATATCTTCCTACATAGCCAATAGGACACAATATGTTGAAATAAGCGGTTTCTCCTCTACAGTCAAGCCAGCCATCTCGGGAGTTCCACAAGACAGTCCTTTAGGCCCCCTTCTGTTTATTCTCTACATCAATGATCTTGTTTACATAGATTCATCTGTAAAACACATTATTTATGCTGATGATACAAGTCTGTTTTTCTCTGGTCACTCAGGCATAGAGCTATCCAGTTGGGCTAGCATAACCTTGGAAAAACTAGAACACTGGGCGTTTCAAAATAGTCTAAAACTCAATGTCAGCAGAACAAAAGCGTTCTCTTCCATCCCAGAAATAAAGCGTTCGAGCTACCTTCTATTGTACTCAGTGGCACGAAAATAAAAATTGCTCACTCAGTGAAAACGTTAGGCGTGTGCTTGTCAGAGCACATGACATGGGACGTTCACATAGCATATTTACTCAACAAATTATCACACACAATAGGTTCTCTACGCCGACATTTCCGTGTATTTCCACTTACTATTACCATTATGTTTTATAATTCACTATTTTCGTCTATTCTGAACTACTCCTTGCTAGTATGGGCAACAACAACAGCAGAAAACATTACAAATTTACTACTCCTTCAAACACGTGCAACAAGAAATATTACAAAAGCTTCTTACCTCGAACATACAGGACCAATATTTAAGCAGCTAAAAATAGTTAAAGTAGCATCTTTGTATAAGTGCAGGCTTTTGTGATTATATAAACAAGGCATCAGCAAAAAGGACAACACACTAACACTCATAGCAGCGCTTCAAGACAACATAAACACATACGACACCCGTAACCCGGAGCATTGGCAAGTTACAGCGTGCCGGACGAGCTATGGCAGGCAGATGCTTCGCTTCAGGGTTCCTATCATATTCATACTTTGCTAATAGTGGTGAAGATTTCTCTCTTCCTCCCAATAAATTAATCCGCGAAATGTTTCTATAAATATATAATTTTAAGTTAGGTGTTCTGTCTTGCGGCGTTTCTGTTTTATTTTCATGTATTTTTCGTGATTTACCTAGTGCTTTTTTGTAGTCTAATTATTTCTCCATTGATTTTATATTCACTCTGTGGGCGTGACTTTCTCTACTGTGAAATGCCGTCATATGCAAGGGCAGCCGCCCCGTCAAGCTGCTCTTCGAAGCAGCTTTAAAGCGGCTGCTCTTTTCCTTTCCTTGTAGTAAAGGAAAAATAAAGTATTCTTATTATTATAAATTATATCATTATTATTATTAATATTACTATTAATATTATTATTTTTATTAATGAGCTGAAATATATACTCGCAAAAAGCGACAGCACAAAATGTATTCTTTCTGACTGCAATCATAGCCATGTAATTGGTATCCTTATATTTAAACAAGCTGAAGACAGAGTGTCTTGTTTCCTTACCGATAGGGCCATTAAGCTAAGGAATATGCTTCATCTATGTATTTCCAGTGTCGTAGGGGGCTAGCTTATTGATTAAATAGCAACCATCTTAACCGATGAACTCTACCTGCATTGTCTTCAGAATCTTCTCTGGAATGCAACTGTTTGTCCAAACCGAATAATCCTTCTGTAGCGAGAACTGCCGAGAGAGCGAAGAAAACAAGCGCTTCCACATTTGACCGACGCATCTCTCTTCAGTGCCCCAGGATTTGCAGCTTTCATATGCAGCGTGGCCTATTTAAGAAACCCCGCCGTTAAAGCTGCAGATTTGCATGCCAAAGAACAATGTGTTGCTGGCAAAGATTGTTTTCTTTCATTTTATTTGAATGTTGCAATCATTCAACTATCAAGCTGAAAAAGAACGGAAATTGCATTCACCATGAGCTTTGATGGGATGTTCAGTTTTTTCTATTTGATCCCGTGAACATTCCTATCGAGAATGAGCATATTACATTTCAGATGTCATAGCTAGTTTCATCATAGAGCGCTCATTTGCGGCTTTTTTTTTCTGGCGCTCTTAAACCATGACAAAAAAAACTAAAAAGAAAGTGGCTTTAAGTTTAAAGGAACGATTATAACATTTATTTAGGTCTTGAGACTACGTCCCCATTAGAGTCTAGAGAATTAATCACATATGCTCAATTATTAAGTTCTACGCCTTAAAATCAATAACTTCGAGGTACAAGAGAGAATCATACTAACGCCTCTAGGAAGTCTGAAGAGAAGAAGAGCTTACAGCTTTATCAAAGGGAGGTTGTGTAAATTCTAGCCTTGCGAATTCCTGGATATAGATCAAAAATTCTTCTTGAAATTATCGAGTAGAGTGTATTCTTATAACGTACCATACAGAGAGCAATACGGACAATCTACATCAAAATATTGTGGCCCGAAAAACCGACACGCAGAGATATCGTAGCGAGTGCTTCCGTCGATGCATTTCTTCAGTATCCTCTGGGTTAATCATGTGCGTTTTGTAATGCCCGATTAGAAGATTTCACGAACAAATTGGTTCTTGTGGTACCAATAACGCAATAATACTAATATACCACACCCAGATGTGCGGAATACTGCGAAATTTTGTAAATAACGAAGATCATGCGCCAGCATTATATTCATAGATTCGCACAATATTGGGCGCGAAAGGTTTTACTACCACCTCCGTAGCTTCGCCATGTACGCCGTTGCGCGTGTTTGAGTTCAAACCAAGGAAAAATAACGTGGTAGCTATGACGTCACTCAGCTTCCATCGCCAGTGTAGGCACAGCTGCCGAACCCGAGCATGACGTCGCTCAAACATCACATCAGTCATCCACAGTTACGTTGGAGCAGTGGCGCTCGCCTTGTCTGGATTACCTTCGCTACAAAAATAATAAATATGAAAAACAGAAAATTTTTGAATACAAAGAGGGAGCGCCGCCCTGTCCCGAACTAGGGCGCTCTCGCATGCTCTCGGTCATTAGCTTCCATAAGGGGCAGGCGAGATATCCGAATGCGTTAATATTAATTCCGCAATATCTGCTAGTGCCGAATCCTGGGAGCGAACTAAGGATGTTTAAAAACGGTTTAAATGCCAGTTACAGGATTTTAGCCCGAGCCAACCAATCGCAACAGTTCTTGACAATTGACATCAGTCGTTATGGATGATACAGTTTGCGAAGATAAGCCAAATCGGATTATCTAGTAAACGTATCTTGTCGAGAGGCTGCCGCACAGAGACGAAGAAAGGCGAGTCGAGTGAAACTTGCCGCCAATTTTTGTTTTCTTATGTTCAGCAAGGCAAAACCTTTTCTTAATTGTTTCAAATATTGCAAAACTGTCGATTTATTAAGATTGCTCCTATGTCTGATATAACTGTAATGGTGTCGCTTCGCAGATATATGACACAAGAGAGAATTTTCAATTATACGTTCTGTGTTCGCTTTCTATATATTAGTTTACTAATATGTAGAAGAGCAGTAAGAGCCTCAAACCGCCAATCCACAAGTCAAACACCGGTAGTGCCCCAGTCAGGTCCAAGTGCGACGCACGCAGCCCACAATCATCATAGATTTATTAACAGAACTGCATTGCAATCTATGTTCATGAGAAACTTATATGTCCTATAGTATGAAAATGAAATAGCAAGATGTTTCATTAAGTTAAATCTACATAGCATCGCTCGAGTAATTTTAACAACATTAAATGGTCACACAGCGCTGCAGATGTGTCATTACTCAACTGCGGCTTCTTAGTCAATGCTTTTAGGAATGCATTTTACATCAAAAAGAATTCTCTGGAGGCTACCCAGCACAATGCCAAAGCATTATTTCTTTGTTTCTGCTCACGTGATGTTCTGGCTTTCCCTTAGGCTCAGAAGCTTCACGGAGTTTGCACACTAAGTACCATAGACATTGGGAAATTACAAAAGACGTTCGATATACTTTGTCGAAAGAATAGATTGAGCGAATAAAAATTTCACTATTTTGGCTAGGCTGGCAGCGAATCCCTTCCTAAAAATATGCTGCACTCCTTTAAACGTCGGCTTCATTTTTAAGTGACTTGCCCGCACAGATAGAGGATAACAGGTAACAGTGAAAAACACAGACAATCACTTACCCCCTAGATGAGTATTCACGATTATCAAAACTATCAACACATTAAGCTTTGTCGTAAAGAGAAACCTACAATCCCACCTATTCTTTGTGTGCTCCCGAATTTGTAAAGCACAAAAAAAAAACTGAAAAGAGTGAAAAAGACACATTGTGCAAGACAGCTGGTAGAACGTTGCACTCAATACAAAAACAAAGATAAGCATCTATGCAGATGCACTGAAACCAAATTAGGGCTGAGAACGTTGAGCAGAGACAATGTTACCATTTCAGATAAGTTAAATGTACTAATTCACCTTCGCCTCTCGTCGACCCTCCCCCCCTCCCACCAGATTCAACTACCTTGCCTTCCATTCTAATACACACTTTCATTCTAATACACACTTTATGGAATAGTACACGGGCCTAGTGTGATGATCAAATGACATGAATGCGAGAAGCTGCCTACAGGCGCCATCGTTGGCTGCTATACAGGTGATGCAAACCATAAGTCACCAAGTCACCATAAAACAATTCTGTCGCAATGGCACCAGGAGCACGTTTATCTCCAGCATGCATGTCGTGCTGAAGATAAGCAACAGAGGTGCAGATCAATCGACGTTTTCGCCATAGGAGAACGCTATATTGTATACAAAGAGCTTGACAGAACACAATTCGGTGGTGTTTGCTTCGGTCACTAATAGCGAAGTGCTCAGAACGAACGTCACTTCGCCGAAACAAAAACAAAAGTATTTTCAAAAACATTGTAATAAGATTCAGTGACTCCGGAACATAGTGATTTAGTTGCAATTACATCTTGAGCGGTGTAAACGTCGGTAGAGAGGTGACCTTCTGGACAGCACGAGCAAACAATCCGTGCTTGGGGATCTAAGTGCGTCTTTGTGTATTAAATTTGAGGGGATGCCACTCTCAAACGCCTTAAATATGTGTAGAGACCGTTAATACTGTTCATGCCATGGTTTAACGCACAATGTCGTCTGCAGAAACACGAAGTATACAGAGAATGCGCACGGAGTCTAACTTAATATGGCCAGCAGCATAGCACGCATTCCCTGGCAGCTGTACTGGCGTACAGCTGCACTGCCTGAGAAGACTCGAATGCCGGACTCTTGTCAAAGAGGAGGATTTCTCGACCCTAGCCTGAAACTAGAACGTTCCTACAGAATGAGTGGCTTCTTTAAAAATTATTGCATTGTCCTGGTATTATGACAATGCCCACGCTTGTTGGGTAGGCACCATGGTGGAAGTACCCAGGTGGCGAAGGCTAGGCACACACTAAGTTTAGCGCTGCTGCTGTGCAATGCGAAGGGGGGCGCACACTTCAACAAAAAAATGTAAAGCTACATCATAAAAAAGCGGCACACCACCACGACAAAAATGAATATTTGACGCGTTGTTTTGTAAATAAGGTAAGCTCTTATATTAAATCATAGAAATTGAATTAGGTTATGCAAAACCACCTGTTTTACCCCCTAATAATAGACGTGTGTAGCATCGGCCTCGGAGAGACTTGATAACTTTACAAGCATTGCTTTGGGACCTGAGAAGGACGCAACGCAGTACTCTATTACGGCTGCCCATTGCGACCGTTGTCAGTAATCTCGGGAATGACGTTTTATTGCTTGTCTTCAAACATGCATGTTGAGAAGTTTGTATTGCGTGCAAGCTGCGTCTCAGTAATTGCGCACTATTTTATTAAGATGCTTACTAATTTTCTAAGTCTTTTCTAAGTTTAAGCCAAGTCCTTGCACAGATGTGGCACGCTTTCCATTTCTTGCATACGGGCTGTAAAGATTGACCTCGCGGAGTGCGAAAGACTCGTAGTCATCGCGATGGTTGAGACTTTAGTGTCGGTTAAAAACCAAATTTTTTTTCCACTGAGCCATAACAGGTGACCTGTTGTCTTCATATATAGTCTATTTCACTTATGCGTGTTGGTCACAGGTGTATATCAGACAATACTGGTCGTGTTGAATAATTCGCTGGCATAATCTGTCATACTATATCTGTGGATGACAAAATGGATCACGAAAAGGTACCAGACAGACTTTTTCGAAAGCATGTTGCAAGTTGTGCAGTGGGGCAAGCTTTCTAAAGGTTTTCATGCAAAGTAGCTCCACAAAATTCAAAAGCGCGCTAGTTGGCTCCCTTCCTATTGTTGTGCCCGAGCGGTGGTTCGGGATCGAAGCTGCAAGGAACTGGGCCTTCCGTGCGCTGCCCGGGGCCTCGAGGAAGAGACTCAAACCTCGACCATCTCCGTTTATTTCTGGAGAGAGAGAGAGAGGGCGCGTAGCCCGTTTAGAGACAGGGTGTGAAATATAGTAACAAAAAAGTACAAAAACATATAGGCACGGCTGCTTCCATAAGTCCGACATATTCGCCGTTTGTCTTTCGGCGAACCGTAACCGTATACAGGAACACAGCAGTTCACAGGAAACAGAGCGGTTCCGCCGAAGGCTTCAAAAGGACCGCGGAGAGCGCACAGCCCAGCGGGCGGTCATCCCCGCTCGGCCCCCAGAAGCATAATTCTTCTTGCTCCCTCTTTTTCTAGCCGCGGCGTCACGTCTTGTCCGTAAACTGGTGTCAATGTAAACTTCCCTCGAAAAGCGGGTTTCAAGCACAATTGAATGGCAAAGGTAGACTAAAGGTGAAAAGTCTCATCCAAAACGAGAGCCTCGAAAATACGGCAGGGTAGATTTCGAAAAGGCTTTTACTTCAGCTAAGGACAACGCACAGAACAGTGGAATGGAAATTGGTAGGTGTAAGATGAAGAGATAAGAGGCGTGCAGAGTGAATTAGAAAAATAACTAGATTTAATTACATTGTAGTCAAAACCGTGAATAAAAAATTGGCACGAATACGTCATGTAGTATAGTGACAGGATGAAAGATTATCGAGAAGGGTTACAAATTGAATTCCATGGGAGAACAGCGTAGCAGAGGGAGGCAGAATCTTAGAAGGGCAGATGAAGGTAATGTTGCAAGGGTGTGGTGGATACAGGTAGCACAAAGCCTGGTTATTTGGAGTATTACGGGAGAGAACTTCGCCCTACAGTGGGGACAATCCGGATGATTATGATGATGAGATCTTAAAACATGCCCTTTATAATTAGCGCTAAACTCATAGCATGGCGTGACGTGATTCAAAGTCACAAAATAACTTTTCTTTCCGACAGTGTTCAGGGGGCGCTGGAGTGCTCCTGAGCCTACATGGTTTGAACGTACAGGCGTTTGTGCAGCCGTTATACCAGGATAATTTTACTTTTTGCGCACTAGCAATACGTTGGAGATTAGCGCCCTTGAACGCGGCTGCTCACAGGGTATATTTCGTTCGCACAAAGAAAAGTAATAAGGACGTACAGATGTGATCGCTTAATACCTTTTTTAACGGCTATGCAGATATGTATTTGGTACATTAGCGATGCGACGCCTCTTTAGAAGGAAAGTGCAAATTCCTCACATAATAAATTGTTTGTTATACATCCAAAATTACACTTACGCATGCCCGCTTATAGGCACTGAGATCAAGCGATGCTGGCTATCCTGTTTAACGCATAGGTGGTAAAAATAAAAGAGCTGCATCCGCATGCGCGCGCTGCAAAGACACAGCAGACCTCTGTTTAAGGGATATTCTTTCAGCAAATTCTACTAATGTTTCTATGGAAGAACCGCACGCGCCAATATATACCGCGACCTTTTTCAGCGTGGAGGCACTGCTACAATGAAATACGTCTGTTTTACTAAGTTAAAAATCTTGTTTTAAGCAACTAGGGGTGCTCATACAGCAAATTGCTGTGAAAATCACTTAATTTTAAAACACTGAGACACGCGTCCACTCTGCGAAGGGCGAAGCAGACAGCAGCACTGTAAACTGCAGTAGTGAAGTGCATTGACGTGCAAGGAACCATTAGTAGCATTATATCTGCAAGAACAACCTCTTGTTGCATAAAAGGCAGCTCAATTGACGGGGATATGTTGATCTGCAAGAGAAAAATGCACATTCTCTTAATCTGCAACTGGAAACGTGTACCGTCATGCGATCTCTTGAATATTTTAATCATTTGGTTACAGTTTGAAGAGCATAATTATACGCTCATTGGGAAGACATGCTTTATTATGTTGCTGCAGTTGCGACTAGGCGCTTTGCAAGGGGACGACATTGTTTCCCAGCGCATTTGAAGAGCGAATGCGAAGCGATAGGTAAAAAGAGACCTGCCTCCAGCCTAAAACGAACGTCATTCAAAACACTCGAACTTAATATGCGATTTAATTGAAGCGCTTGTGACTAGCGCCCCGCAGAAAAACTCCCTTCTGTAAAATTATGGCTCCTTGCGGGCGTGCCGTCCTAACCGAATGGTCGCTCGCGGCATATTCGGACAATTCTATTCACTAGAGCGCGTGTGAGCGGGTGGGGTATCAGTTACAATCGTCTGTACGCGCCGAATAATCAAACTAGGTGCTCGCCTCGAATAATAAAATAGGTTGGCGCTTCTCGGCTAGGAGGAGCGCGCATCGGATGCACGCAATCAGAATAACCGCCCAGTAGGACCCTGTTCTCGATAATTCTCCATTTTGTTCAAAATGTGACGTACTCGTGACGTGTGTAGCTGGCTAGTGTCAGATACGTAAGCACACAATCCCTTTAGCATTCTGACGAAAAAATATATAAAAAGACAATAAGCAAAAGCCCTGTCATCTGCGACTACATTTGCTGCCATGTGTGAAAAACTACGATGCTTCAGGAATGGAGCCGCTGCGGAGCATTATACGATGGGGACGCCTCCAGCTGCATATTGAGTGAGTGAACTTTGATGCGGCGTTGCGGTCTTTGTACATCATGACACACATGTGGTCGGACATTCTGCAGCAGCTATGGAAAGAGGCCGAGCGACTTTACCAGACACAATCAGTGTTAAGGCTCAAGAAGAAGAACGGCACCAGAATATTCGAAGTGGATCGGCGCTGATTGATAGCGAAAAGTGGCATTGCTCCTCCCCAGCACCAATGATATCGCACATTCACATTATAAAACATTTCATTGCAAGTACTCAAACACATATTCCTTATTTTGAAAACAATAAAATGCGAACCAATAAAGGGAAGGTATTCTATAGCTGTACTTAACAAAGAGAACGTACAAAATGCATAATAACAACTTCATGTGCATATAACGTAGCCTGGGAACGTGCTGTAGAGTATTTATTTCTTTTTAGTGAAGTATAAGCAAATATTGAGCATGCATGCACACCTGCTCAACATTTTTCATTTTAATGATGCATAGCTCACGAGGCCAGAAATATGTCCTTTGTACATGCGAGACCAGATCACGTTTTAAATAAAAAAGCTATCAGCAGTCTTGCTTTTTTTTCTAAAGGCCCTAAACCTCTTGAACATTGATGTGTGTACATGGTTCTAGCCAAACGAGGCAGCAGCCATTCACGTGTGGCGCAGGCACAGACACCGATGTGATGTGCAACAAAATTTTATCTTTGTGCACTGTGACAGCCTGTCTACCCAGCTGTCCCTACAAGAATCATTAGTCAGACACAGCCTTTAATTTACTGTGTGGAAACACTTATGTACCTGAAACAGATCCAGTCAGCTCCTTTCGATGCTTAATCAAATGCAACACAACATAGGTGTGCTTACTGGCATCAAGATGTGAAGATGGGTTACTGGGATCTATTTGTCAAGAAAGCCGATGTTGGCAACAAACAATGTCTTAATCTGCTATCCCACATTAAGGAAGGGAAGAAAATGTATACAAAATGATGGTGAGTGGCGCTGCCTACTGCAGTGAGACAAGACACTTGCTTTGTTTGCATAATGCAAGTGATTGTCTTCGGTAATATGCGCCTACTCAAATTAACTAACACATGTAACACAATGCTTGAGATGTGTTTAAAGCCAAGCATCTCAGATGGTTGTGCACATAGTATTTTCAGATACAACTAAGGGGCACCAGTAATGAGCCTAAAGAGAACAAAAGTGACTAAATTTCAGGAAACTACAAGCAATAAATAGGTTCTTTTGCTTATATCCACTCTTTCAGGGTCTGGAAGAATTTTACATAGAGAGGTTGGGGAAAATAGATAATCTGAATACACTGCTTTTTAAGTTTATTCCACCCAGGTTGCAGCTACGAAGACAGGAATATGACGGGACAAGTATAAGTAAACACAAAAAATAATAATATGATAACAAGTGAATCAATTCAAGGTTGCTATCATTTACAGACCAACACTTTGGAAGCAGAAATGAAGACCGCAAAAACAACCGGGCAAAGGCACGACTGGAACAAGTCTTGAGAGGCAGACAAGTATATTGCCACATTCTCCCTACTGACGCAATTGTAAATTAATTAAGAAATTAAGAAATAGCAGCCAAACCTTCCCCACAGTGACTATACGCCGTGAAATACAGCTAATCTGAGCAACGGCCAGAACACGCATGCCTTCATTTATTTATTTTATTCATTTTTACATAGCAGGAGTGGTTTTGGGGGAGTACATATTTCAAGAAATGACAAAAAAGATGTAAGAAAATCATACAGAACAATATCAACAATAAAATCAGGCAAACAAACACAGAAAAAACTAATAATTGAATTGAGGTTATGAAGGCCATAATCAACAGTGGCTGATTGTTTTAACAAATTTATGCTATGGAAGGGAATGATGTGAATCAGGTATCTTGTTCATGCCTTGATCGTACGAAGGAAAAAACTGTTTTAAATGTGTCGCTTGTGGCGACATAGGTTGGCATCTGCACCATTGCTGTTCTGCACGAAGGAAGGCAGGTGAACGGGCTCTCAGTAAAAACTAACGACACGCTTATGTTGGAGGAAGTGGCGACTGCACTGGCTGCCACCCACTGCGACGCAGCCTACATAATGTCGGACTCGCAACTAGGCCTGCCGAGATTAAGTGCGGGGTAGGATCGCGCCACTCGCCAGCAGAAAATCTTTTGCAATTACTTAAAAAAAAAATCAGATTTGGCTACTAGTAAAAAACAGCTTATATGGGTGCCCGGTCATCAGGGGGTGCAGGGAAACGAGACCACTCACGCGGCTGTCCGAGCATTCCACCACCAGAGTTCGGCTCAATCCTCCGGTTCTACCGAGGCAACCATACCAATCCCGCTCCTAACTTATGCGGACATTACAAATTATTTACGCCTCTACAGGAGGGCACTCCCAGGACCCACCAAAGGTCTCGACAGATTTGAGGAGTGCCACCTTAGAGGGCTCCAAATCGGGTGTTTTCTAAATCCCGCCATGCTAAAACACATGGACCCGACATTCACGCGTGTGCAAATTCTGCGGGCAGTATGCTGACCTATACAACATGGTGTGTGCCTGCCAGCAAAATACAAAAATAAAAGCTATAAAACAGCCAACTAGGGAGGGCTGGGAGGCGGCGGCCCTGTCCAGCTCGGACCTGAAGGCCCAGCGTGTCCTGGTCCAGAGAGCTCGGGCAGTGGCGGCGGCCAATAGCGTCCCGGAGTAAGGTCTGCCACTCAGCTCCACAGCCAAACGCACCTCCAATCCCAAATCATATCATCGTAAATAAATGTTTTCTCCTTCTTCAGGTGCTGAGCTTTAGTTCATGAAAATGCCCTGTTGGTATGAAATTCGCTAGATTAATATAACTGATAGACGATAGCCGATAATGCCCATATACGATGCAATACAGAAATTTTAACGATTGAACTTTCCGGCGGCTTGATAATATTGTTAACTGCTATGAAAAAAGTGTGGAAGTGGGCGAAACATTCCGGTGATACTGATGTATAATGAAATAATATTAATTGTAATAACATAATTGCTTCACAGGAAGGGAAAGCCGCAGTATCTGCCACACTTGCTTCTGTGGACACCTGACCCTCACCGTAAGGGAATAGAGGAGGGTGGGAGTGCAAGTGGATACAGAGAAAGAGGCGCCGTAGTGAAGGGCTATGAATTAATTTTGACCACCTGGGGACTTCTGACTTGCACTGACATCGCACAGCAAACAGACGCCTCTTCGTTTAACTCCATCGAAACACAGCCGCCGCGGTGGGGATCGAACCCGGGTACTCCGGCACACTAGTCGCGTGTCTTATGACTGCACCACCACGGCGCAGCGGTGACAAATGAAACGAATAGCCTTTTTTGACCACTTTCGATCTGGTGGATATCAGTTAGTTTATGAAGATTCTATACAAATCAAGCATAACAAAGTATGCGTAGGATTAACGATTGATATATTAATAACTTTACGTCACAAGGAGCTTGAGTTAGGTTACATCTTAGGTAACCTAATTTTTTAAGGGCTCTACCGCAAATGAATCAATATGTTTTGACCAAGATAAGTTAGTAGTGAAATTTTACCCTGATACTTATATTCATAATGCTGCATATTGCCGCGAATTTTTTTTTGCACAGCCACGGGACCATAACTCCTCAGGTTGCCGCACTCTCGAACCGTAGAGACAGAGAATTCGAAAGCATCGCGGTGCTTTATGAAATTCCTCGTTCGCGCAATTCGAACCGTTGGGCTAGACTAGGTGATGTAGAAGACAGCCATTTCTGGGCTTTTAAATAAACGCGTGGATAGAAGATTTCTTTGTGAGAACGAAACGCTTGCAACCAGTGGACAGCTACTCGCAATTCGACGGGTTGTGCTCGCACTGTGGGGAGGTGTCTGACACCTACCACATGGTGTGGGCCTGCCAGAAAAACCCATCTTTGCCCCCTATCCCCAACCCCACCCGAGAGAACTGGGAGGCAACCCTGTCCGGCTGCTGCACCCTAGAGGCCCAAAGGTCTTAACGCAGCGCGCCCGGGCTGCGGCAAACGCCAATGGAGTGCCTGTCTAGGCATCCCTCCTAGTGTACATACCTATATGTATTATAATAATAAATGTTTTCACCACCACCACCCTCATGCGGATCCCAATATGTATCTACGTTACTAATACTCTGATAGGTTGCACAGGTGAAAAGTAGCTTTATGGCTTCGTTGCATTGCTTTCTGCAATTACAAGATGCTCCAGCGTAGCTCACCATCCAAAATAACTGTCTACCAAACTGGTATGAACTAACCGGCTACACTCCATGTCAAATTCGCAATAATTTTACGAGCTCTCCTCAATATGGACCCAAATGGGGCGGCCAAATTCTACCATTTACGGCCATGGCAGCACATGCTTTACGTCATGAAACGACATCTAGACATATCCGAATGACGTGTATGCTTGGCACATTTGCTGCTTTGCAATGTCAGCCAGTCAGAAATGAGGAAGGGCCCTTCGACAGTAAATGCATTTTATTCTATCCTTTTTCTTCTCTACATCATCATCATCATCATCATAAGCCAGACTATACCCACTGCAGGGCGAAGGCCTCCCATATTTCTCCAATAAGCCGGGTCCTGTACTAGCTGCTTTCACTTGACCCCAGCGTACTTCTTAACCTCATCCACCCACCTAAACTTCTGTCGCCTTCTGCTACCCTTTTCTTCCCTTGGAATAAAATGTGTTACCCTAAGCGACCATCGTTTGTCGTCTCTTAACAATACATGCCCTGCCCATGTTCATATCGTCTTGATTTCTACTAGAATGTGATTAACTCGCGTTATTTCTGTGACCCACTCTGCAGGCTTCATATCTCCTAATGTTACACTTAACATTTTGTGCTCCACTCTTGGCTTCTCCTTGGCTTCTATGTCGAGTGCGGCGAAGCTCATCGGCGTTCTGTAATTCGTTTACAGGAAAGGAAAGGCGCAGCGCTCTGCCACTCGCGGAAGGCAAGAAGCGCCGCCCGGTGGTGTTGGAGCGCACTCGTTCCCGCCTGATCCTCATAACTGATGGCAGATGGACGATGTCGCATGCTCTCTGGTGCGGCGGTCGAGGAAGCGCCAAATGAAAGGGGCCGCGCGGGCACAGGGATGGAACGCCCGGCAGGGTCAGCTACGTATATGCATGAATATCCTGGTGGCATCACTACCAGTCATAACGTCGTGACCGGATGTGACGTCATTATCACTTCTGGTTGTAATACATGACCGGATGTAACGTCATGATGACGTCAAATCCGGGCATGACGTCACAGCCGATGACGTCACCCTATGACGGCTATGGACGTCTCGAAACGTCTAACCATTACTATTGATTAGTTATAGTTAACCATGAATCGCACTTTCTGAGAAGTAGTTAATGTCTCATTAGGGTTAGTTAAACAGCCCTTAACTGGTAAGTGATGGTTAGTGATAGTTACAATGACCTTCAAATGCATGAGTTCCTTCCTATGGGCATCTGCAATGCCGGTGGAGCTTTTACTATTAGTTAGTTTTCGTTAACCAAGGCGCACTTTCTGAATGCTAATTAATATCGGATTAGTGTTAGTTAAGCATCTCTTAACTAGTAAGTGATGGTTAGTGATAGTTGCAGCGACCTCCAAATGCATGGGCTCCTATGGGCATCTGCAACGCCGGCGGGGCTTGGCGAGGGTGCCGCGCAGCTGGCCTTGGCTGTGACGTATCTCGGTCACGGCATACCGCATACGGCGTACGACATACAGCATACGGCATACGACATATGGCATACGCGAAGCTCGACTCTGACCCTCGTAGTGAAGCTTTTCGCTTCAAAAGACTCCGAAGCACGTTTCGCTACTTTTATAAGTAGTAACGTATTTGTAAAAAAATCAGAAGCTTGAAAGTGGCAATACGATAACATAGAAAGTCACCTTTAGTAGCGCTATCATAACTTTTATCGTATTAAGCTTCTATACTCTGACGTTTTGTGGCTGTTGTTGTCTGTCTGGCCGAAAACACGCGATAATTACTCCTATTTTCAATAGAAGTCAAATATGCTTTCTCCTCGCAGCTAGTATTCAACCTTAGCCTTCCCATTTGAGGCTACACACTAAAATTACAAAAAACACGACACTAACGCGGGATCAGTTCTTGCGGGTGCGCGACAAGTGGTGATGTTGAGCAAACAATTACTCCTAAATTAACCATTCAAAAATCTCATACCCGAGCTCCACAACTGTATAATCGTGGCGAATGCCGACTTGCTCGTCAGCAATGGCCACTAGGAAGTTATAAAGAAAACTCTGAGAGCCACGAGGCGGTAGTGTGCACAACAAAGAAAGCAATGGGTGAAGCACTGACATCCCTAAACCAGCAGCCAGGCCGTTCACTAAAGATAGCTACTAATGGTCGTTTTTAAAATATACGAAGACATGCATCACGCGTTGTAAAAGAATATGAGAAAAATGGCACAGTGGTCGGTGCTAAATTCAATATAGTGCCAAGCACGGGAATCTGCATTTTCAGCTGTACATGTGCGTCGCAGTATAATGGGGCAGTTTCAACGGGGTTCAAAAACATATATCCTCAACCCTACTTGGTTATAAGGAGTGAAAGCTCCCACCATTGTTGCTAAGTTGTTAAGATGATCGTCTAATGAACCACACTGCCTGCGTTTGAACCGGGCTGATTTAAAACTAGTGAAATGTTTTTTGAGATGTGAAAACAATGGCACTTGCACTGAGAGAACATCGGCCTCTGCCTCGAAAGTCCTTTCGCTTCCTCCGGTGTTTCATTTTTTATATGGCCCAACCAAGTAGTCTTTCGTTCTATGGTTTCTTTGATGTTTAAGCTACCAAGGATTCATGGAACTATTTGTGATCACTTGCTTCGCAGGGCACCTATCATGCTAAGCTGCATATTAGGCCACATGGGGATACGTAAATTGCTCTGTGTGCAATAAGAATATTGTGGCTGCTCAGACGAGAGAACGGCGCTTACAAAAATAATCATATAAAATATTTCCGCAAGTTTTGGTTCTCTTGAAACTTGTGTCATTGATGACTGCGCCTAACAGCAAGGGAAACAACTCAGCACGTTTTGAATGCAATATATTACTGGCAGTGGCGATTTTACCAGTGTTGAAAAAAATCTCAAACAAAGGGCAGACGCGCCACAAAGATAATATTAATGTGAGCCGTTCCGTAGTTTCATATGGTGCAGCTGTTATTGCACTCAAGATGAAGTTCCGAAAAGCCTAGGTATATACCCTGTGCGGTGTTGTTTCTTTCTCGTATTCTCAACAGGAACCGACACCATTGTGCGGCTGATAACATCTTAACCCTTCATTTTCTTTCTGAGCACATGGGTGGCTGAGTAATAGAAAGCAAGCATTTTCGATTTTTCGTTTACCTGTGGTACAGAATTATCAGGCTAAAAAAAACGTAGTACATTCCAGTTCTGTAAATACTGTATAAACGTACGAGATTTTTGAACAGAGAAGCGCTTGCCGAGACATGAATTTAGTCCATACAGGAGAGAACTTCTACTGAGTGCCCCTGCTGTTCTCCGGATATAAATGTCAGACACGCCAAAAAGGGTACCAGGTGGACATGCAAAGTACATAGCTGGGACTACCAAGGGCCACAGTGGAAACGCATCCAAAAGAAACTGTCCCACTGTGACTCCTGGAAATCCTCGTTTTCTTGATTTTCAAAAATTCTGATTAGATTCTGGGCACATTCGCACTATAAACTTGCGCATAAAGTTTCCAAACAACACACACATTTCAATTTGCACATGTAGCCTCAATGCGTTTTTATTAGCCTTCAGGTTCCCTTGTGTGTCATAGCACTTGATAGTTGAGAATGCGTCGAGGGTGATACCATAATCTTTGTTTTGAGCGTTTTCAACCTCGTAGGATCTCTTTTTTAAGTAAAAGTGGTATTTTTTATAAAATGCTGGCATTCTGTCGACAAGAGACTACTTAATTTTTCTCTTCAAAGCATCAAGCACAATACTCCGAACTATGTTCCTTCGTTTCTACTCACCAATATTGTTTTCAGGAACGTGTGAATCTATAATAGCGCTGGTATTTTCCGTTTATGGTATTTATCAGTTATTTTCTAATTATGCACCGAAGACATAGAACAAAGCTGACATCATAGTCATGCTGGTTTCATTTCGAGTTATAAATAAATAAAGGAGCTATGAATTGAAGATTTTAAAACCCGAAAACCACCTAAAATTTAGTTAAGCCGCAGTTGAAGTGAATAAAGCAATTCCGACCTCCTATGTTTAAATATTTAGCTGTAAGACAGCAGACGACAAAGGAAGTTTCCGGGTAGCTTTCTGTTCATGCCCATGTCGGACAAAGTGAGACAAAGTCCAAGGGTCGAATTGAGACACCCATTTCAACCCTGTAGGAGCGAGAGGGGATTTTGGAACGCGAATTAATTTCGAAAGCCCCAGCCTGGCCCATTAGGTTCCACTTAAGGCAGCCGACTTGATGGGGTCAACACTAGGCCGGCGTCCGTTAATGCACATAGACCACAGCGTTCGCCTGTCGGTGCTACGTTACTCATAAGTTAGCTGCCAGTGTCAATGAACATCGGTTTTAGTTTTGTTTAGGAGCGCATTACTATCCTACGAAGTGGTTCCTACAAGGAAAAACAGAATATGCGTTTTCTAGCATGTTCATCACAAAGGGCCAATGTAGATGGTTCAGAGGAAGCCCAAGCCGGATATTTCCTCAACTTAGCTACACATAATATTATCGTGCAGTAACTTTTTAATTGTCAGCCTGAACAAATCAGGTCACCGGCGGGCTCTCTCAGAGTATACTGGGAGAGTATCATGTGAGCAACCCACACTGAGCACGCAGAGCTCAAATTTGAGGCAGCATCCGTAACTCCAGTGAGGGGTGCTTAGACGTTGATTTGCACAGTTAAATTAAGAGAAGCGAGTGGAGCACTTTCGCGTACAACTTATGCGTGTCTTCCGGACCACATCGATGTGTCGAAAGCCGGGGGCAGTGCAGTGTATCCTGGTAAAGTACCGCAAACTTTTCACTGGAATGTCTCATAATTACGCAAAATTTAAGATAGTAAGAAAGCGAAACACGTGTATTTCAAGCAAATATGTAAATAGTCACAGAGCAACATAACAAATAACTCTGACGGACAAGCATTCGGCTCTGCAGTTTTCAGCGCCTGACGCTCAAGAAAGACAACGACGACATCGCACGACGCTCGCTTCGATGCTAGAGCGTGTGCTCAAACAAGCTACGATTGCTGCGACTGATAGCTGGACATTCTGCGCATTGTTCGCGGCGTAGTGGATTGTGCAAACTCCTTTATAACAAAGGAGTTGCCCTCACCCTGGATCTCCACAGCTGAGCATTGCCTACCACTACCGGGATGACTGAGATCGCCATCCAGCCTGCCCCAGCCCCTCCATCGGGCCGGCGACGCGTGCCACTGAGAACAAGCTCTTTTCAGCGGCACAGACGATATGGATGTGGGAGACTGGTTTGCGTCATATGAACGCGTATACAATAAGCGGGACAACGCTGTGAATCTCACAAACGTTATATTTTATTTGAGCGTCGTTACCAACCTCTGGTTTTGCTCTGCCCTACCAAAAAGATACTTTTCTAGCATAATATATGGTCGCCGCGCACTCCAATAACAAAAGAAAGACCGAGTCGTCGGTCCGAACCGCATGCAGAAGCGAGTATAGGCCAGCAAGCCAGGCGGAACCGTTTTAGGGCCTCTTTACAAACTGCCCACCATGTTGATGCTGGCTGCACTATGCCCACTGATTAGCAAACGTTTTCAGCTTTTTGCGGCCCAGACGCCTCGACCGAATAAAAGTTCACAAGCAAAGCTCCTTTTAGTTCGCTCAGAATCATCCCCCAAAGACACATCACTTTTTGTATTAGTACTGCCGCAGTAGTGCTAACACGCATTTCCTTGTATAGAGATGTTCCAAGAACTAACTTGCCATTACGGCCTGGAGGTACCTTCCTAATTTTTTGTCACTTGAATTCTGTAAAGATCGACCGTAGGAGCAAGTACTGTACAACATTGGCCCTCATCATGGCACTGTACTGCACTGTAGATCTGTACTGCAAACGTAAAAAAGAACGCGAGTATAAACTGTCTATATGCTTACAGCCATCTTTATGTGTGTTTTGAAGAGGGAAGCAGAAGGCTGGTATGAATATGGACTATATACTTATGCGTATAAACAGTGCATCGTGCAGCGGTGGCGCAGCGGTAGAACGTCCGCCTCGCATGCAAGAGGACCGGGGCTCAAATCCCGGTGCCGCGCAATTCTCCACCGGATGAAAAAAAAAAACTCCGCTTGTCGGTGGAATTGCATAAACAGGTTTGGGGTGCGACCTGATGCCGGTTAGCACCTCCGGCCACGCACTCCCCCACCAGAACAGGAGTTGTCCACCCTGGTGCAGTAAATGACCGCAACCTCTCAATATAAACTCCACAAAACCTCGGCCCTCAGTCACCAGCGGCTGCGGAACAACTGACCACGGCGGCGGTCAGACCTGTGACGCAGCAGGGGGTGCTAAGAATACCTGGCTCTGCCGGACAGGCCGCCATTGGAAACTGACCCTGGCAACGTTTAATGCTAGAACCCTAGATAGTGAAGCTGGTTTAGCAGTGCTGTTAGAGGAACTAGAGGGCATGAAATGGGATGTCATAGGGCTTAGTGAGGTTAGGAGGCCGAATGAAGCATATACTGAACTGAAGGATGGGCATGTACTGTGGTATCGAGGTTTACTATGAGAGGCGACAACAAGGAGTAGGTTTCCTTGTCAATAAGCATATAACGGGTAGTATAGATGAATTCTATAGTATTAATGAGAGGGTTGCAGGCATCGTAATTAGGCTTAAAAAGCGGTATAAACTGAAGGTTGTACAGGCCTATGCACCTACATGTAGTTATGATGACCAGGAAGTTGAAAGCTTCTATGAAGATGTAGAATCGGCAATGCGAAAAGTAAACACGCAGTATACTGTACTAATGGGCGACTTAAATGACAAGGTAGGGAAAAAACAGGCAGGAGACAAGGCAGTAGGTGACTATGGCATTGGTTCTAGGAATAGCAGGGGGGGCTTACTAGTTGAGTTTGCAGAGCGCATTAACTTAAGAATCATGAATACCTTCTTCAGCAAACCGAAGAACCCGAAATAGACAGGGAAAAGTCCTAACGGGGAGACTAAAAATGAAATTGACTGCATACTGTGTTCAATCCCCGCCATTATGCAAGATGTAGAGTTAATCGGGAAAGTGCGATGCAGTGACCACAGGATGGTGAGGTCCCGAATTGGTCTAAATCTGAAGAAGGAACGCAACAGATCAGTTAGAAAGATGTCCATCAACGAATTAGCGGTGAGGGGGAGGGCAGAGGAGTTCAGGATCTCGCTACAGAATAGGTATTCAGCTCTAACTGAGGATGGTGACATTACCCTAGAGGCAACAATAATTTCAGAGATATCGTTACTGAGTGCGTGGTAGACGTAGGCGGTAGGATAGGTAGAGAGGATACCGGTAAGCTGTCTGAGGAGACGAAAGCCTTGAATAAAAAAGGCCAGAGAATGAAATCTTCCAATCCAACAGACCAGAGATATCAAAGGTAATCAATAAGCGCAAGGTGGCCGATATAAGGAAGTATAACATGCAGAAAATTGAGCATGCTGTAAAGAACGGGGGAAGCCTTAAAGCGGTAAAGAAGAAATTGGGCACATGTAAAAACCAGATGTATGCGATAAAGGACAAGGCGGGCAACGACATCACTAATATGGACAAGATAGTCAAAGTAGCCGAGGAGTTCTATACATATCTCTGCAGTAGCCAAAGTAAGTCAGGACCGTAATGAGATTGGCGGTAGGGAAAAACAGTCAGACGTTTCACCAGTGACGAATGACGAGGTCAAGAAAGCTCTAAAAACTGTGAAAAGGGGAAAATCAGCTGGAGAGGATCAGATAACTACAGAATTGCTGAAGGACGGGGGGGGGGGGGGGGGGGGGGGGGGGGGGGGGGGGGGCATCGTGCAAGAAAAACTGGCCACCCTGTATGCGCAGTGCCTGGTGTCATCGACGGTACCAGAACCAAGAAGAATGCAAACACTATCCTCATTCATAAGAAAGGGAACTCTAAGGACCTTCAAAAGTACAGACCAATCAGCTTACTGTCTGTTACGTATAAGGTATTTACTAAGGTAATCACTAATGGAATCAATACAACCTTAGACTGCAATCAAGCAAAGGATCAAGCAGGGTTTCGGAAACGGTACTCTACTATCGATCATATCCATACCATCAATCAGGTGATAGAAAAATGCTCGGATATATAACCAGCCCACATACATAGCATTCATTGATTACGAAAAAGCATTTGACTCAGTTGAAGCCTCGGCGGTGATGCAGGCATTGCGAAATCAGGGGGTTGACGAGCCGTACGTGAAAGTGCTGGAAGATATATATAGTGGTTGCACAGCAACAATAGTTCTGCATAAAGAAAGTAGCAAAATTCCCATAAAGAAAGCTGTTAGGCAAGGAGACACAATCTCCCCAGTACTATTCACAGCTTGTTTAGAGGAAGTATTCAGAGAATTGGAATGGGAGCAGTTAGTGATAAGGGTAGATGGAGAATACCTCAGTAATCTGCGATTTGCTGATGACATTGCCTTGCTAAGCAACTCGAGGGATGAACTGCAAATAATGATTGATGACCTAGACAGGAAAAGTAGAAAGGTAGGCTTGAAAATCAATATGCAGAAGACTAAAGTAATGTTCAACAGCCTCGGGAAGGAACAGCAGTTTACATTAGGTAGCGAAGTACTGGAAGTAGTAGGCGAATATGTCTACTTAGGACAGGTAGTAACCGCAGATCTGGACCATGAAAAAAAATAACAAGAAGAATAAGATTGGGATTGAGCGCATTTGGTAAGCACTCGCAGATTATGACTGGCAGCTTACCGGTAGTTTAGAAGAACTTCTTGTTGGGCGAGTTGGTGCGTTGCTTTAAACGAACCAAGATGCGCTAAAAAAAGACGACCACAGGAAACAGCCAAGGAGACAGACAGAGCGCTCTGTCTGTCTCCTTGGCTGTTTCCTGTGGTTGTCTTTTTTTAGCGCATCTTGGTTCCTTTAAAGCTTACCGGTATCGCTCAAGAGGAAAGTATACAACAGTTGCATCTTGCCTGTACCCACCTATGGGGCTGAAACGTGGAGGCTAACCAAGAGAGTTCTGCTTAAGTTCAGGACAACCCAGAGGGTTATGGAACGAAAAATGGTAGGGGTAACATTAAGAGATAGAAAGCGTGCAGAGTGGGTCAGAGAAATAACTCAAGTTACCGACATTCTAGTTGAAATTAAGAAGAAGAAATGGACATGGGCAGGAAATGTAGTGCGAAGAGAGGATAACCGATGGTCGCTGAGGGCAACAAACTGGATTCTAAGGGAAGGAAAGCGTTGCATGGGGCGGCAGAAAGTTAGGTGGGCGGATGAGATTAAGAAGTTCGCAGGGGTCAAGTGGATGCAGCTGGCACAGAACCGGGTTAAGTGGAGAAATATGTGAGAGGCCTTTGCCCTGCAGTGGGTATAATCAGGCTGATAATGATGATGATGATGGATTATAGCTTGTTACAGCGTAGTCACGCTGGTTATAATAAATCAACTGTAGACTCGGGCCGTTCGTTTATTTTCAGACCTTCACACGAGCCGAGAGCAAATTCAGTCTGTAGAGTTTTTTTTTATTTATTTATGTTTTTTGGTGCGCTACAGGAAAATAGGCAGACACTGCTTGGACCCATAGCCAGCGGCTAGTAAAGGGTCCAATGGAAAAAGTTCATAGGTTGCAGGCACCCAATCGTCAAAGTTAGAGACATCAGAAGCAGTAACTTTACAATAAACATAACAAAGTTAGTTATCGCTTATACATTCGTAAAACTACCAATGAAGAGAAGAAAATATAAACTAAAACCTCAATAATCAAACAAAAGCGCGTAGAACTTATACAAGAATTAAAGCAAAGAAAGATGAATGCATATTGTCACCACACTATAACGATACATAATGTCACATGTCGCGGAGAAATAACGCATCAGATAAAATACAGGTATATGTAATACCAGGTAATACCAGGCGAACAATGTAAGGTTACAGTAGGCAAATGCAAGTATGGACTCAAAGTGTTTCATTCATTTTAAGGTAGTATTCTTTTATTGCAATGGAAAAGTTCTTGGCAAGCTTTACGTCACAGGGTAGAGAATTCCAGATTTTGACGCCCGTAAACTGCAGCATACGCTCACCATAAACGTTTCTTTTTATGGGTAAATTAAAATTTTCGTAAGTGTGGCTTCGGGTTGCACGTGACGGGATGTTAAATATAGATATATCGAAGAGGAGGTTGTTACTTACTATTTTGTGGATACATTCAGCAGTGTTTTTCTGACGAAGCAGGTCAAAAGGCAGCACGCGTAGTTTAATAAATAGTGGTTTGCTGGGTCTAGAGTAGTCTGAAAACGAGATTATTCTAAGTGCTCGCTTTTGTGAACGTCTAATGGGTTCAAGGTAAGTATTGTACGTCCAACCCCACGACTCAATGCAGTATGACAGGTGAGTATGTACTAATGTGAAGTAAAGGACTCTCAGAATATTGACATCAAAATTTTGGCGAAATTGATGAAGAGCATAGCAACCCGATGCAATCTTCGTGCAAATGGAGTCAATCTGATGTTGCCAATGTAAATGGTTATCTAGGGTCACTCCAAGGTACGTAAAGACAGTGGTTGGTTCAAGCTGGGTCTGACTGATAGTTAATCTAATATCACTCGAGTCCAGTGATTTTTTCCGTGAATGGAACAGTATGTATTTAGTTTTCTTAGTGTTCAATGTTAATTTGTTGGCGAGATACCAGTCTGCAATTTTTTTCTATTCTGTGTTTGCGATGCTTTCTAGTTCGGCAGTATGACAAGCAGTAACGATAATGGCAGTGTCATCGGCATACATGAGAGCACTGGCTGAGGATAATACCTGAGGAAAATCGTTGACGTAAAGTGAGAAAAGTAACGGACCGAGTGTTGACCCTTGCGGTACTCCTGTGTATAAGCACCGCACATTTGATGTTAGGTTATTAATTGAGACAACTTGTTTGCGATCAGTAAGGTAACTAGAAAAAAAGTCGAGCACCCTATCACGAAATCCATATATTCTTAATTTATTGAGCATGATGCCGTGGTTCACTGTGTCGAAGGCTTTTCTTATGTCCAGAAATATAACAGCGGCCAGCTCATTGTTATCTAATGCACTGTTAATTGCCTGGGTGAGTGTAATGACTGCTGAGCTAGTAGAGTGCTTTGGGCGAAATCCATATTGCTGGGGGCAGATAATATTATATTTCTCAAGAAAAAGGAGAATACGTTTGGACAGAATTTTTACAAATATGTTATTAATAACGCTAAGTACGGAAATAGGCCTGTAACTAGAGGGGTCAGAAGGGTCACCATCTTTAAATACAGGGGTAACTCGGGCTACCTTTAAGGGTGATGGGTATGTGTAATTCAGCAGGGAATGATTGAACAGCCGGCATAGTATGGGCCCTAAGATATCAATATTTTCCTTAATAAGCTTTGCAGGAATGCCGTCCAAGCCTGCTGCCTTGTTTGTTTTCAACTCCATGACAACCGACAACACCTGATTGATTTCAATTTCGTGCAGAGCGAAAGAATTAACAACTGACGCTGGAAGATTATTGTCTGCACTGGCATCAGGAAGGTTTGCAGCTAGATCTGGACCGACACTTGTGAAAAATGTATTGAATTCATCAACAGTTTTTTCAGTGATATTAGAGGGAAGTGTGGGACATCTTTTCAAGTTTTTCGTGACCTCATTGATAACTTCCCACATTTTTTTTGGATTTCCAGCAGAACCTTGAATTCGACTAGTAAAATATTCTTTTTTTCGGGCTCTCATTAAGGACACAGATTTATTACGCACGCATTTGTACTGATACAGATAATATTCGTTGCCTTTATGATGTAGCCATTTATGATACCAATAGTCCTTTCTTCTTAATATGTTCAATATTTCTTCGGTCATCCAGGGACAAATTGGTTTATGACGCTGGGAAGACGCTACACTTTGGCTGCTGCGATTTATAAGGTCAACCAGAGCGCTAATCAAGTTAGAGAACTCTATATTGACATCTTCATGATATATTAAGTCAGTATTGAGTAATAACAATTTGTTACGGAATAATTCATAATTTAACTTGGTTGTATTTCTTGGTTTCATACCTTTTACTTTTGTAGGTGTGTCTACCTTAACGAAAATTGGCAAGTGGTCCGAAACTAGTGTTTGGTAGACGCCAGCATGTACACCGGTGTCAATATTTGTCAGTGCATGATCAATAGATGTTGCCAAAAGGGTGGTTATGCGTTTCGGAGAAGCAATCAAGTTGCGGAAGTTGTATGATTGAAGAAGGTATGTGTAATCTGGGGCCCTCGTGGAACTAGTATCAATATTCATGTCACCAACGATAATAACTCGGTTTTTGTAGGTTTTAGTTAAAGAGGACAAGACTGATTCCAGTTTATCAAAAAAATCGGCAAGATTTGAATTCGGAGGTCGGTAGACTACGCCCACTATAAGCCCGCATTCAAGTTTCACAAATAAGGTTTCAAGTTCGGGTGAACAACAAGAGACTGATGATAAGATAGTGTAGTGAAGGCTTTCTGTCACAATAATGCCACACCGCCACCGCGAAACTGCGTGTCCCGTGGGCGTGATATTGTTGCATAGCCGGGAATTGATATATGTTCATGTTTCCTGAGCCACGTTTCAGTGGTCGCTATGATTTCAAAAACTCCCCATTGCTGACGATAAAAGAATTTAAAGAGTTCAAGTTTCTGTTTATGCTGCGAATGTTACTGTGAAGTACAGATATGCCTTTCCTGGGAGCCATCATGAGCTAGAGTCGGTGTAGCTAGCGTCGTTTAGTAGCTGTTCGCCAGAAATATTGGCTATTCTTTCCAGATCTGCTTCACAGGTAACGTGGACTACTTTCGATTTTTCGGCTTTCCTCATTAATATTTTTCCGTCGGAGACCCAAGCAAACTTCCAGCCTTTAGCGCGTTTAGTTTGAATTGCTTTTCCCAACAGTATCTTATTTTCTGGGCATAGGTGTTCGTTGACGAATATAGGATCAGTTCCTTCAAATCCAAGCATCGATGTGTTCAGTCGCGTTTTTTCTGCCGCCAGCAAAAATCTATCTCGGTTAGCCCGTGAGGCAAACCGTACAACAACATTTGGTGGCCCTTTAGCTTTTGTAGGCACACGATGTGCGATTTCAATGTCATGGCTGGACAGTTCTGTGCACAAACATGAAGCGACTGCCTCAACAACCTTATTAAGGTCCTCATTTTCAGCGACAGGTATGCCCTTCAGTTCGAGATTGCTCTTTCTACTGTACTGCTTCAGTTCGATCAGTTGTTTTTTGGTGTCGCTGAGTTCATTACTTAGTTTTCGGTTTTCTTTCTGGCACTCAAGGCTCAGTTGTCTTGCATCTTCAAGTTCTTTACGGAGTGTCTTTACTTCGGCCCTGAATTCTTCAAAGTTCTCGTTGATGTAGTTCATTCCTGTTTTGACCGATGTGAGTTCTTCCTGTATAGCTGTGTTTGATGACTGCAGCTTCTTTACCTCATTTTTTAGTTCTTTCATAACTTCCACGAATCTGGAAGTCATATCAGTCAAAACTCTGACTATTTCTTTTATACTACTTGGTGTTTTTTCGGCAAGTGTCTGTGCAAATTCGGTTAAAACATCCCTGGTTTTGCTTCCCATCGTTGCAGGGTGTACCGCTTACAGCATGTGCGAGAGTACAACACTGGCAAATTCAGAGCAGCCCAGCAGCCATAAACTACAAAACAGAACAGATAATAAGTTTGTTTTCCCACCTGCAACAAGCGAGGGCAGCGATTTAGCAGAAGTGGTAGCCACGGCTGCCGGTACCGCTCTGAATGTGCCTTGGTCGATGATCCATGGCTTTATATAGGTGAAGGTGACGCCTCCAGACGTTGGGCCGCCGCAGTAGAAAGGCACGTGTCTTGATGATGACGTCCGTTACGCATGCGCGTAGCTCCTGATGTCCCTGCTGTTGACGACCGTTTCTTATCGGATGCCTGCAACAAGCGAGGGCAGCGATTTAGCAGAAGTGGTAGCCACGGCTGCCGGTACCGCTCTGAATGCCGGTCAGAGCGTTACCTGAAGCTCCTTAACATATGTCTTTGCCCTAAACGTAACCACAGGATTCTTGATGACTGATTGGGTACAAGAATCGTCGACGTGGATTATAGAATACCTAAACCATGGTGGCGCTCCATGAGAGGTAAGTACACATAGAGCTTGACCTGCCATGCAGTCTCATAGCAACCTCATAGCGGCGCTCACTTAACGTATAAAGTGTATCCGAAATTTGACAGTAAGGGCTGGGCATGCTATTAGTACAAATCATAGCTAGTTGTTAAGGCAGATTCCAGCTCTCCTGCAACGTAGCAACAAAAGAGTCGAGCCAACCATTTAACCCGTTGAAAGAAGGCACCTGGATCTTTACCTCAATATGCCGCCCTTTTGTCTTCGAGAAAGCAGAGTATCTACATTCTAGTAATTAGTCACTGGGGGAAGATATTATGAAGGTGCTCGCTGAGTTGTGTTCAATGCCAGCAGCTTCAGTATGTTTTGCACTCATTGGGATAAAGGCGTATAACTGCCAGATTTATGTGCGCGAACGGAGTACAGTGGATAATTTTTGTGAATTATATGCAACATACCTGGAGACTACAGATAGTACCGCCGGGATATATCACAAACTATGCCAAGAAAAAGGGCTTCGCTCACATGGCAATAAGCCAGAGGTCGCGGCTACTTACCTAAACTCATTAAAAATACAGAGCTAGTCTGCCTCCTATTGGAGTAGGTAGCCACCTGGACCATCCGTGGCCTTAAACAATCGGCGTTACAAAATCAGAATTATTTTTGCTCCTCATTTAATCATGTGATGGCGAGACTTCCGCCATTTGTTACTATCATTTCATGACTCCAATATGAGCTATATACTGACTAAACATCCATATGGTAAACGGAAGGTGCGATGCGTAAACGAGAATGTGCTTTGCAGAGAGACATAGACACAGTGAAAGAGATACCATTCGCACGCATGAGGCACAAACAACAAAGATTCAATGTGCATTAATTTCTAAGGCCAAATATGCCGTCATTATCGATGCCTCTCAAGATACCAGCAGCAGCCGCCATTGATAACGCCAGCGTGCTCGCGTAGTGGCGTAGGCTGCCGCTATCCATCTCAAATTTAGTATATTTACTTTTCTTAGAGCCGCTGACGTGGACAATAACAAAGGGGAGTTTGCGAAATTTCTGTAGAAGTACAGGAGGCCCTGAAGAAATTATATACATTTGTCTTATATACATATATTATCTTACAAACTCTCACATATATGAAATGTGTAAATTGGCGCGAGCCCACATGACGTTCCTATGATTATAGTTAATTGTTTCTCAATAAATGCATGAAACATAAATATTATTGCGCTCATTTTCTCTGCTCCTACACTCGGAGGCATACTGGGTAAACAATAGGCCGATAAGGAGGCGGGAAAAGTTTTAAAACAAGATTACAAGTGCGCTGAATGCATACGGCGCTTTGGAAGGGGGCCCTAAAACGTACAGAGTGGACTATTAACTCTTAGGAAGGCTCCTAAGAAGTGATGTTGCGCAAAACTTCGGCAGCCCCGCCCTGAACGAGAGCAGCATGTTGAGGATGATTAACTCCATATTCTGCATCTTAAAGTGGTGCTATTAAAGGGGCCTGCACACTGACCCCTCGTTTAGCAACTAATACCTCGCTCACCTCGCATTAATACACAGTTTGCCATTATAACCACGATGGAAGAATGGTACGTTTGTGTCGATGCCAGAAGAAAATATGTGGCAGATAGATCGAGCAGTCACTTCTTCAGCAAATCAGAACTGTCATCTTGGGAAAAGCAGCGTGACAAGCGGGAAAAAGATGATCTGTAACTAACTTGCCCAGCAACACATCTTAATCAGAACTAGCGCGACTACACTAACAAACGGAGGAACACAATAGGGCAGGGCTAGGCGCAGAAGTCCGGAGGAACAGTCAATGAGAGCGGAATGGGCTGTTAAAAAGTCTAGGCCTAAAATCACGTCTTGAGGACAAGTAGTAAGGACGGCGAAGAGCACAGGGACGTGGTGGCCGGCGATGCTAACGCGTGCAGTGCACATTCCGTTGATGGCAGCAGTGTTTCCACCAGCAACACGAACTGTAGAGGTGTTAGCGGGCGTAAGAACTTTTTTGAGGCGCTGGCGGAACGACGAACTAAGAACTGAAATATGGGCTCCAGTGTCAATGAGAGCGGGCACAGGGACTCGATCTACGAGGACATTGATCAGGTTGCGGCGTGGTGCGATGGTCGAAACACAGTTGGCTGTCCGGGTTGGTAACGCAGCGTCACGTCCGGGCGCTGCGTTGCCTAGTTTCCCGAGTAGGTGCCTTGGTACGTTGGGGACAAGCTGCGGCGACGAGTAGGTGATCGGGAATGGTGGGCTTGAGGCGATGGAGAACGGCTAGGACGACGGTCTTGCTCTGTGTTCTCAGTACGGAGATGTGCTGGGGTGACAGAAACGCATCGTGGTGCATAATAGTTACGGCGGACAGGGCTGTAATAGGGTTGAGAGGGGGGAGCCGGACGGCTACGGCAATAGCGGGACGTATGGCCAGCTCGACAGCAGACGAAGCAAATAGGCCTATCGTCAGATGTGCGCCACTCCGCAGGATTGCGGGTAGGGTAGCGCGGTGTGTAGGGCGGGGTTGTGGCAGCAGCAGCAACCACTGGGATTGGCTGTGGTGCAGGGGGTGGTGGGGCAGGATTTGAAACGAGGCCCACATTAGCGAATTCTTGGCGGACAACAGCCTGTATCATAGCTATTGTTGACTGTGCAGGAGGTGACGTATGTGTAACAGGAGTCAAGGCCTCGATTTCTCTGCGGACGATGGTAGTGAGGTTATTCTGACTTGAAGGCTGCTGTAACGTGGGCAAGTCGTCACATGGGCATGTAGTCGCCGTGCTGGGAAGGCGCTGAAACCGATGGACGATGCGGCGCTGCTTTGCCTGTTCGAAACGGCGGCAGACTTGCAGGACTGAGTCCACCGTAGAGCAGTCTTTGCAGATAAGTATATTGAATGCGTGATCAGCGATACCCTTAAGTATATGGCCCACTTTATCATCTTCGGTCATGGAGGTATTCACCTTTCGACACAATGCGAGAACGTCCTGTATGTAGGCCAGGTATGACTCGGTTGACGATTGAGCCCGAGTAGCCAGGTCTTTTTTGGCTGCCAGAGCTCGCCCAATAGGTTTGCCGAATAAGTACTGCAGTTTTTGTTTGCAGATCTCCCACGTAGGCATCTCCTGTTCGTGATTGGTAAACCAAGTCTTCGCCGTTCCCGCCAGATAGAAGGTTATTCTTGCTGCACCTTTCATATTCGTCGAGCCAATCTTCAACGTCCTTGTTGTTTTCGCCGTTAAAGATAGGCGGATGACAGATTTTGGTTAAAACCATGGGGCAGCTGGAGTTTCCGTAGAGGGTGATGCGTCCTGGGATGCCATGCTTACTGTGGTAGTCGGTGGGGTGAGCTCAGGGAGATGACGTCCACTGCGCAAATCCAGGTTTCTGGCGCGAAAGTACGAGGAGCTGTGGCAAGGGGAATCGAAAGTACCTCCACCAAGGTGTTACGGGGTAGTTCAGCTTGTAGCAGAGGGCGGACACCGAAGACAAGGCTTTCAAACAGATGTTCTCTGTAGGCACCAGCCGAAGCTGTTGAACGTCGTCTTCTCTCAAACTCACGAGAGTCTTCTTCTTCTTTTCTTATGCGTACGCACCGCCTAATGTGACAATACATTGCAACCGCACGTAAATTGTACAGTCTCGCTCAAGAGAAAAGTATACAATAGTTGCATTTTACCTGTGCTAACACAAGGGGCTGAAACATGGAGGCTGACGAAGAGGGTTCTACTTAAGTTGAGGACAACACACAGGGCTATAGAATGAAAAGTAGTAGGGGTAACATTAAGAGGAAGGAAGCGTGTAGAGTGGGTCAGAGAAATAGCTCACGTTATTGACATTCTAGTAGAAATCACGAAGAAATGAGCATGGGCAAGACATTTAGTGCGAAGAGAGGATAAGCGATGGTCGCTTAGGGTAATAAACTGGATTACAAGAAAAGAAAAGCGTAGCAGGGAGCGTCAGGATGTTAGACGGATGGAAAGGTTAAACAGTTCCCAGGGGCAAGGATGCAGCTAGCATAGGACCGGGTTAATTACATGAATATGGGAGAGTCATTTGCCCTGCATTGGGTATAGTCAGGTTGAGGACGATGATGACGTATTCATTTTTGCGCTGCGCAACCTGCACAAAATAAATATGCTTGCTCGGCTACAATACTGTGTTGGTATTTGTAGGTATATGAATAATTAAATATTTGTGTCAAAACTGGCTCAGTATCCAACTTAAGAGCATTAGCTACAGGAGGTCCAAGCAACGCCATCAGCTTTATTCTTCTCGTATGGAGCAAATATGAACCATGCCATTCAGTACCAGCGTCATGCTCACGCTCGAAACTAGACTGTGTAATCCTAATTCCTAAAGGAATTAAAAGGTACGCCTATATGCCCCACAAAACAAATGTACGCTTTCCGAGAGAACCTATTGTTTTTATACTTGCTCTTCTTATGTCCATGTTCTAGTGCAAGAAATAGATGCCCTCGCATACCAAGAATCTCAATGCAAATTATGAGGGTTCCGAAAGAGACAAAAACTAAGCAAAGCGAATTCGAAAAAAAGGTGTAGCTTTAGCTGCTAATAATTACGGAAACTACGACAAATGTTTTCTCGAACGTTTCGTTGGACTACACTACTCTACTCAGTGCCAAATGACATATTAAGTTTCCATATATTCTAGGAAGAAAGTCAGCATGCAAAATTAGATTGTGTTCTTCTATCCATCGAAGGGGTAAATATAGTAATCAGTCTTCAAAAATTATTTCGGAAAATGAAAGAATACTGTAGTCTAGGCCTTGCCAATTGTAAGAGTCTGCAGTCCATTTGATGGGGCTAAGACGCTGCGTCGTTTCTAGAAACGTAGATTTATTTGAGACAGCTGTTATAAACGTATAAAGCATAGCAGTGTCATGTACAATCTTCCTAATGCGCATTCCAACAACTTTCTGTGCTTATTACTAAAAACTCTGCTTTTTCCTCCGCCTTTAAACATGCATAAGATTGCCAATCTCTGAGGGACCATCACAACAACATCCGAATTAGCTTTCTTACTAACTTCTAAACATTATACTTAAAGGGCAAATAGAAAAGCACTCCAAAGAAGCCCTGAACATATAATATTGCGGATTTTGTTTCATAGATACCGATTTTCGTCGCCAGTTTAGTTGGGCTTTACTGTAGGCACAACTGACAATGGGAACTAAGTACTGTTGTGGCAACAAGCGTGGACGTCAAAACATGATTAATATTTCGCGAACATAACTTGATAGGTAGGGCTCTGAATAAAAAAAACGAATTAAACAATTCAGAACTATAAGTACAGGACATTAACTTAAGGAACAACCTTGTTTTGAGGCGGCATAAGCGACAGCGATTTCGACTTGTCATTATTAAACTGCAATCCAAAATTTCAAAGAATCATATTCAAACCTCAGATGTAATTTCTTTGACATATTAGAACCAAACCCTTGCTCCATGGTAACTGAAGAAAAAATAGTAATATGCTTATTCGTTTCTAAAATTACTCCGTCTCCTAAAATTGATTTGTGTCCCTAATATTTGCAGGGTAGAAACACCATTTAATATTCGGAGTAGATTGCTAGCCTCATGATTGTTTTGAACAGAATGTATGGCCCCAAGATGTTAAACGAGTGCAGGGCAAAGCGTGACTAGAATTTGCTAATTTCAGACTTGTTTAATTTTTCGCAAGTACACACAGAAATACACTAGAACAATATTCGTACCCTGTCTGGCCTCTCGCTCAGCAAATTTGCAAGCAAATACTTGGTGAATCCAGAACGCTCGGAAAGTTAGCTTGCACAAAGACAACGAATGAGACATGCAGAAACGACCTCATTTTCAGCGTTTTCTTAATCTCCAATGCGCAGTTATGAATTCTCTGTTGTCTTCAAGGAGACACAATTCCAATAGTCTTTAAAACTTATGGAGTGAGATGTGATGGCGCATGTTGGCCAAAGACCAAACCATTATGACTTTATGTGAGAACGCTAGAGATCGCTAAGCACTTACAATGTCGTGGTTCGAACCTTGGCGCGTTTTGTCGCTCTCCCCTACATAACCACGGCGGATAAAATATAAGAAATTAAGTGAATCGTGTCCACGGCAATATTTTAATCATCATTGTATCATTGCTCGAGCCCAGAGCGCAAAACCTTTACTCTAGAACGAGATCCTCAGAACGAGTACAATAGTCTACTTAGCTGGCCCAAGGGGGGTGCTGAGGGAAAGGATGATAGCGACGCGTAGGAAACAAAACGTATAAAATATGAAACTTGATGAAAAAAGAGCAACGCAAGCTGGGATAAATAATAAAAGTAAGAAAGATTAACCAGTATAAAAAGACAGGTGAAAAAGTAAGATATTAGAGCAAAGATGTAAAGTAAAAGTGTAGATGTAGACGTCAGAAAAGCATTGAAAACCAGAAGGAGCTCAGAAAAGAAGTAGGCATTGCGTTCGCAATGGTTTCGCATTTCGGCGGGTACGGAGATTGAGGAGCACGAGTCTAAGTTACTGTGTTTTGTAACTGTAAAGAAGGTAGCGAAGAACATTTTAAAAATATTTCAAGATAAACTAGAACTCTTTTTACAGGAAAGTCATGTCTAGCATTAATAGGCACGTATTTGTTTTATTAGAAGCTGCATATAGTCTTTGCTCGTAGATGGTGAAGCTTTAGCCCACCTCGAGAGTACAGTTAGCCCACCTGAGCTGACACGCGCTAAGTGCGTTAAAAGAAATTTCAAAATTGCTTCTATTATACAACGCTTCCCACGCAGAGGATTGTATATAGAACGTTGCACACACTATGCGGCTTATTTGGAACAAAACATTTGCTGGTAGTAAAAACATCATAATAGAAGCGTAGCTCTCTTGTAATGGAGGGATTAGTACATTGAACGCTCCTTGATAATCATAAACGTTCCCGCCAATATTTGTAGTTAGGATTGCGTTTTGCCTACTAGGTGAGTAAGTAGTGCAAAGACTTCAGATGGGGCGGGAGAAAAACAATAATCATCTCTTGTATCCTGTTTAGTTAAGCATTTTCTCTTTCTAATCTTATTGCCTCGTGCGACGCCTTTGGAAGAAACAAACTGGAGGGACTAAATAATCATACCCTCAGAGGAAACACGAAATAAGTGTATTTGAATGCTTGAACACCTTCAAGTCATTTTCGTGATTATTATGATGCCATCCGTTTTATTTCTGCCGCAGCATTGAAAAAATTTCGTCTTCTTACTGTCCGCGATGTAAACATTTCGAGTGCCAAAAGCTAATATCCAACTTTAAAATTTTAAGTAGGGTGCGAAACGACAGCAACCACGGTCAGACTTACTCGTTTATTTGGCCACAATATTTGCTAATGAACTTTTCTTAATATATTCCTGTTCCTCGAAGAATTTCTGTGCTGTACTTTAGAGCGAAGTCTTTTAAGTGCACTGTTGGTGAATACACATTTTAGTCCTACAAAGCGGTTGTGTTCTTAATGTTGATGCATACTGAAGGAAATAAAACCTGCCTGAAAAGTGGTAATTTTAAAAGCGTTGCAGAAACCTTTTCCCGAATGCATTTTTCGCGGCCTTCTTACACATAGCAGCCCAAGCGTCCGTTCAAGCGAAGGAAAAGGGCCCGTACGCATTGCTAAGTATGCCGACAGTCATTGATGGAACAGTTGATATTTTGCGTCAATATCGATTGTGTACAATAAAACCAGTTAAGTACCTGAACTATGCACTAAGAGAACATGTTGGCTAAATAGGTACTGTTAGTGATACACCTTGTCCATACATTATAATACGTTTAAGTGTCCTCTGCTATGTAATTACCTGCCGCGACTAACATTTACAAGTAGGGAAAAGGCAGTGACATTACCACTGCGCAGTAACGGCTGCTGAAAAAGAATGTTACCCTACTCTGTAAAATGTAATAATTTCCGGCTTTAAAAAAATTGCAGGGGTTATCGGTACTAAACCGATCATTGTAAGCAATCACTGGCGTCATTGTCTTTTTTAACTCAGTTTAATTGCAGTTTTCTATACAATCCTTACCGGTACCTACTTTGTGTGTCTATGGGACTGGTATGTCGCGCTTTCAGGTGCACATATGGCTCCATCCTGTTAGCTGCGGCGGAGCTTCAAACGGAAGCACCCTAAGCGATATCTTAGTGTTAATATTCTTGGATACTTAGCCCGCGTACCTAGATTCGAAGCCAGCCAGTTTGGTCCCACTGCAGTTGTCCTTTATTCTGAAAGCACTACTAAACCTAATCAACAGTGATCGGTCAGTCATAGGCTCTATCATTCTGTCTGTTGGCTAGCGAATCTGAAAGACCCATATGGGAGACACGCATTAAAGCTGCTGTACTGTACTTTATATTAAATACCAGCGCGGCGCCACGTGAATATGACCTATCGAAACAAATAAGCCAACCAGAGCTATAGCATAACCAAAATTGGTAATGATTCTTGGTCAGTGGTGGGAGCGTTTGGATGCTTTCTCACTATTAAAATCCAACGGTTACGCAAATTTACACCGGGTGCAACGCTTCCACTGCTAACTCTGATCGTAATTTATGCTTGTGGATACATATTTTTAGTGCTGCTACAGTTAACACTTTCTTTTATCAATTCAAAAGAGCGAAATAGATTATGCGTTGATTTCCTTGAGCACTTTCTTCTCGGAACCTTCATGGTTGATGCTTAGCCAAACGGTTACACTTACTGACTCCAGTCATAAACCTGTCATGAGTTATAGCCTTACCACTACTCAAAATACCCCTTTACTCCGACATTGATTTATGAACTCATCACCATCAACGCCTGGACCTAAAAGCTAGGATAGGTGGGAGTAACATCGACCGAATTTATACAGAGGATCAGCTAGGTTATATTAAGACTGCGACAATGGATCAGGATCGTGCGTATACAGTCAGATATTAGTGCAAGAAGAAAATTATAACCAGCCCCTTAAGATAGCCTACATAAATTACGTCCAAGAACCTGGCCCAGGAGTAAAGCATTTTCAGGCTTCCCACATGTGGATCCGTCCAAGACAAATGACACTTGGTGGAGCAACTTCTTAATGAACCAGAGAACTTTATGCAGACTATATACAAGTGATGATACAACAGTCAAGCCGGATTTGCTTCCTCAACGGAGCAACAATCAAAGATGAATGTAAACTTGGCGCGATTGGCCGCGCCGGCCGCAAAAGTAGAGAACAAGGGACTCCACGCCCCCGCAGTCGAGCTGGCGCCTCTCGCACCAGTTCCAAAGCAGCCGCTACTCCCAGCGCTCGGCCAGCATGAGCGCCCTATCGCAAGAAGTAGCTTCAACAAAAGAGGGTCGGGAGCAATCCCGCGCTCCTGAGATGAGCCGAGAGCTTTTCCCTTTCCAGAAGTCAAAATAAAAACACAATCACTGCAACGTCTTTCCAAAACCTTCGCAAAGCGCACCAGATGTGCGCTAAACATCGCAGTTCAGCGCGACGAAAGCCTGGCCCCTCTCGCGGGAAAAATAACCTCTGGATGCTCCCACTCGGGCGACGGGACAACTGGAGACCGCTCTAATCAGGGTCCGAGTCGAGGCAAAAGGAGCGCTTCTCCCGTCTCCAGCAGCAAAGGTAAACTCGGAGGGGGTCCGAAGGAAGAGCTCGCATTTTAGAGCTAATGCTCTTCTTCTAGGAACCAGAACGCGATGCGCTGTTCAACACCAAGCCGCCCAGCTGAGAAATGCTCCCAAAACACAAGTACACGCATACATCAACGCATGCATGAAGCTTTCAAGAAACGCTGGGGCCGAGCAGAGCACGGGCCTCACACGTCCATCGTAACAGGATAATTGAACTTCCAATGCGCTCAATTAGACTAAAGAAAGAAAAAGGCCGCAATAGACTTGCTCTGTGAGGCTCGCATTCACGCGACAGCAACCGCCTCTGTCTGTGGCGACACAAGGGTATTCTCTTGCCTTAATTAAGAGGACCAAGCACAAAAACCAAAAGCATGAAAAAGTACAACTAAATACGCGAAAACATATTTGTTTGTGCGCGTACACAGACAGGCGCATGCATAAACAAACAGTTCGCGGATATGTGACTCAGTCACAAACACTGTAAACGATGAAATCAGGCAACGGCAATCAATTCTTGTTCGTCAGTTCTCTGCATGTTGAGAGCCTACACACAGCTTCGACGTGTCTTTCACCCACTCTCGCGCACCGCCCGCACACATGCTCGAGCCAGAGCACTCGATACACTTCTACAAAAAGGCGAAAGCGGCAGCAGCGCTTCGAGCGTCGGCATGAGCTAGCTACCTGCCTTACACAATCCCTTTATCCAAAAAAAAAAAAAAACAGCACGAACAAACGGGGACGAAAGGGAGAAACCACAGGAACAAGCGCGGTTCCTGTTGTTCTACTCTTTGTTGTACTCTCTGCCGCACAAGGAAATGATGACTGCTGTTTTTGAGTGCATCACTTCGGACAATGATGACGAACAATTCATAAGTTTTTACGGTATTCAGTGTCTGGGTTCCTTGAGCTGTTTTTATTTTAGGTGAAATCTACCTTGGTTGAAAGGGAAGGTGCACTCTATACCCAGAAAGCGGGCGTTTGTATTCGGTCTAGAGTAGCGCCTGCGCTTAGTGAAATTTTTTTGTCATTCGTGGATAGAGGTATCGAGAAAGATGTGTTTGGGACACCGTCCCGAATTTTCAGATACGTTGATGATTTTATGATTCTCATTGAAAAAACTGACTTTGCTAGGCACATGTCCACAGTGCTAGAAGTATTCAAAGCTAGTTCATGGGGTTTGCAGTTCACCACTGAGATACGGGTTGATAACAAGATACAATTCTCAGATTTGTGTTTGACTAAAGGGAAGGGGCACATGTGTTGGAATTACGCACCTTGGGCCAAAAAATTGCTGCTGAACTATAAATCGCATCATTCTAAGGTACTGAAATGTGGAATTGTTTCATCATTGTCTCCTGCGTTGTCAAAATCATGTCTCCATGCTATGAAACCAAGTTTCGATAACCAAGCTAAGAGACTTAGGGAAGCAGGTTATCCAGCTGAACTTGGGTTGAAATAAAATAATTAAAAAGCTTAAATCGCCGGCATTGCTGCCGTTTTCACAGAAAAAACAGAAACGGAGAAAGTTCGCAATCTTTCCCTATGTACATTGCCTTTCTCATGATCTTAAAAATATGGCCGATAGGTATGAAGTTGATGTCGTTTTGGCCCCTAATAAGCTCAATAAAATTTGTTCAGTGGTAGAAAATAAGTGCCGCAATCCTAATAAATCTGTAGCGTCTTGTGCTGCTAAACACGATAAGAGATTTGCGCCGTGCTTCAAAGGGGTAGTTTATAAAATGTCACTGTCCTGTGGTCAGATATACATTGGGCAAACGGGACGATGTATTAAAACACGACTGAGAGAACATCCTAACTCTAGAACTGCGCTTGTTCCTGTGGTTTCTTCCTTTCGTTCCCGTTTGTTCGCGCTGTATTTTTTTTTTTTTTTTGATACTGTATCACCAACTCGCCCGCTTAATTATCCTGTTGCCTTAGACAAGCTTGAACGGTATCACTCTAGTTGTCTCCCGAAAGGCCGTATTATACGCGAAGATCACGTATGACAAAATGGTGTATCAGGTGTCGTGTTCGGCGTCGACGCACCCTCCCCCTTTTTTAACCTGAACGCACAAGCGTCGACCGCCGCGTCGATAAGCCCCGTATGACTGAGCAGAGCGGCGAAATTAGCGAGAATGCGCGCGTACCCGCAATGAGCACTCCGGTTCAGCTGTCCTCTGCCAGGCTGTTACGGGAACCGGACCCGATTCCACCTGATTTTTTGCGCGTTATCGCATATCCTTCTGTTTTCTGCATGCTGATTGGAAACAATTAGGAAAGGCCACGTGGTACAGCCTGCTTTCCTGTATGAGAGGAAGCGAAGTTAGCGAAGTGAATTAATAAGCGAAGAATATTTTGCCGCCGGAAAGTACTAGGTAACCCATAGCAAAAGGAAACAAAATGCAGATGCGCATATAGTATAATGAGCGCGCGTAACTCGCACCTGTTTACATTTAGTAAAGTCGAAAGTGATGAGCCAACTTGTACACCAAGTAATTAAAATAAGGTCATCTTTTATAGCAGTGCTATCAGTAGGGCAGGTAATAACGCGATAAAATGCACAATCATCAGTAAGTAAGTTGATATGGGTTACTGGTGTAGGTGTATCATTATTATAAACCAGGAACAATAGCGTGCCTAAACCTGAACTTTGAGGAACTTTTACTCCCACCTTCCTCCCTTCCCTTAAGGCCCGGTTGATGTGTCCATACAGGAGGTGTGACAGATACTACGCCTTTCCATTCTTGTGAACCAATTATTAAAAACAACGTATATTACGGTGATAGCAGAGGATTCATGGTTTTTACGAAAATATACTGGGAACGATTACGCAGACTTTTTCCAGCATAAAACATTTTCGTCTAATTTAAGGGCACTGAGCCTAATAAGGAGTAAATTATGAGAAACAATGTCGAAAGCTTTGACGAAGTCTAAAATCATGCAGTCTACTGTGATTTCTTTGTCAATATCCTGAAATAAATCATTTATGAAAGATAGGAAACCATGTTGGCATGTCTTGAAAAATGAATCTATCTCGAAAAAAGATACGAGGTGCGAATAGATGAAATGTTGAAGAAGCTAACATGGAACGCTGCTTAAAGTAATCACCCTGTAATTTTATGGTGAATGAATACTTCCAGATTTGTGCAACGGGACTGTCTTTGATACCTCCCAATAACTTGGGGTGTGGAAAGTTTTCAAATATTGGGTGTATATTTGACATAAAATAACTGCCGAGTGTATATCTGTACATTTGATGAATTCGAATTTGATACCAGCAATGCATGCGTTGGGCGAAAGCTTCTTTCTTTGAATCAGGAAAAAAATTTCGCTGAAGTGAATATCTACGGCACATCTACCACTGTATCTCGCGCTAAACACAAATCGCTACCACCCAGCGGCCGCTGGTTATTAATACAAGTTCTTTTGAAAATATCTACACGTGTTCAATTTCGCTCGAGATCAGCCACCACTGATTCAACTTTCCCCCACCCATCACATGACCGACACCGGGTCCGTACAACCCATTAGACAGACGCTGTGCTGTGTCTCACCTTCAGAACGTAAGATAATTGACAAACAGCTTTGTGATATGCTGCCACAAGGCATTATTCCGAAATAATCGTGACTGTGGGTCGCAAATTAGTGATTCTCATGAACAATAAAGATGGCGCATGGCTATTTTGTGTCGGCTATCACCCTCTAAATACTGTTACACAGAAGGATGCTTAGCCGCGCGGCGCGTTGATGATACCACTAACGGCCTCCATTCATTTCCCTCCGTTGATTTACGGTTCGGATACTAGCAGATCCCGATGCGTCCGAAACATAAAGAGCAGACCGTGTTCGTGACTCTAGATGGGCTATATGAATTTAATGTGATGCCTTTAAGCCTATGAAAAGCTCTGACTACCTTTGAAAGATTTATGGACATCCTTTTGCCTTGAGTGAAGTTGAAAATCACCCTGTGTTACCTAGATTACGCCGTAAACTTCGTGAAGACCTTTGCATCGTACAACAGCTGTTTAACTAATGGAGAAAGCCGGTCTCGTGTTGAACTATTAAGTGCCGCTTCTGGGAATGCCAAATTGTTGTACTTGGCCATCTGGTTGACAAATATTGGAATGCGAGCTTACTTTTTGCGCTTCATCCCCAAGTTTGCTGACCTAGCCTACCACCTCAAATGCCTCTTGCAGTAAAATAATCTCTTTAAATGAACTCCCGAATATGATTCTACATTTTGCGAGGTCAGGCTTCTTTTTCTTCGTGATTCATACGGCGTCATTTCAGCCCGACCGCTCCCGCTAAACTCCACACTAAGGCCAGTGGCATCGGCCTAGGTGCTGTGCTCATACAACGGCATGGCAAGAATCAAAACGTTGTCGCTTAGCAAGTAGCACCCTCGGCAAGTCTAAACGCAATTATGCCATGAGTGTCTTGCTGTCGTTTTCGGCGTACAGCAGTTTCACTCGTACCTTTATGGACTTGGTTTTATAGTCATGACTGGTCAGCATTCGCGTCGCTGGGTGGTGAATCTGGTGTCGGTTGGCGCGCTGAGCACTACGTCTCCAGGAGTTGAACTTCCCAATATTGTGCAAAAGTGGCCGCCAGCCTGCCGACGCTATCTACACCCCCAGACTACTCTTTGCGATGACAACTTTGACGACTATCTTGTCTCCGCTTCCTTACAATTTCCGGATCTTGCCTCTTTCCGGTGAGAACAGCGCAATAATGAAGGCTTGGCACCGCTTTTAGGTTAAGATCGTGATTCGATATTTCGAAAACTTTCTGCATTAGCGATGGTGTCCTCTACCCAAAATATTACTCTTCCGGCGGTGCGCTCCTTCTGCTCATGGTTCCGGCTATCCTCTAAACCTCAGTTCCATACGCGATGCATGTTGACTTCACAACTGGGTAGTTCGGGTTTGCAGGTTCCTCCCGCATTAAAGATCACTTTTACTAGCTAAACATGCGTCGCACGAATCAGCGTTGCATGGCCTGCTGTGAAGTGCCATCGGTTCAAGCTTCCTATGGCTTCTCCGCTGGGCCGCTTACATCCGGTGACAATACAGGACAAACCATATGAGCAAGTGCATGGTGACCTTCAGGACCGTTTCCTCGATCGTCCTAGGGTATTCGCTGGATCACCGTATGCAATGGTCACCTCACGCCTTACTGCGAAACGGCCGCCATCCCTTCTTCCACCGCCGCGGCAGTCCTTTACTTTCTTCAGCACTGCCATTATTTTCGCCTATGACTAGTCTTCACCCTGATGTCGCAATGGCTGTATGAAACCATGGATCACGAATCCAATTCAAGAACGCGGTGCATTCAGTATGTAAACGAATCTGGCGAATAACTTATATAGTATTGTATTGTGTAGCTAATCCTTGGTCGGCACACGGTTCAGCGCCGATGGTGGCCACTTTTGCGTCCAGAGGCTCATAAGAATGCATGTAGCAGAAAGTCTCTAAAGCCTATATGCGATATATGCGCGTGGGAGTCACCCAGCAGTCGCCACTTGAAGGGAATGCAATGCATTGAGATGCTCATTGGAATAAACGTTTCCGAAGAATTTTTTATTTTCGTTATGTACCGATGTAGGGAGCCGTTTATTTACAGTTTGTTTCGAAAACCCTGTAATAAAATAGCGCCGACGTTTAAAGTAGCTAAAGCTTAAAACGATCAAATAGTGAATCCAGGTATACCCTTGACAGGTGCTCTCCGAGGTGGTGTTACTTCGAATCGCGCAATTCTCTCAGTTTACTGTTTGTTTTGAAATATCCTGCAACAAAATATGCGCTGAAGTGTTTAGCAGCTGAAGTTTAAAACGGCAACATAAGTGGGTCCTGTGAATCCAGACATATCATTCACAGGTGATCTGCGATGTGATGTTTCTTCGAATCGCGTAATTCTCTCAGTTTAGAGTTTGTTAAGAAAAACCCTGCAACAAAAAATGCACTGACATTTGTAGAAGCTAAAGTCTAACACGACAAAGTAAGTCGGTCCTGGGTACCCGACACGCGATAAAGACGCTGTCGTAAAGGTGCGTTTGTACCAGTGTCGATTGTGTGCGTAACGACAGAGGTGCGACCCAGAGCGGTGTGAGGAAGGTCGAAGGCAGAAGTGAAGCTCCGTAGAAGGGCAGAGAGTTGGTCGCGTTGCGTGGGTGGAAGATCTGCGTCAATAGCTTGTTGAAGAACATCGGGTAGTGTCGAAGCGGTCGCTATATCGCAAGAGCTGAGAACATTAACGTCTAATGAGGTAGGCGTGGCAGGAAGAGTATTTACACGCGCGGGATCAAGTTCTTCAGTACAACCGAGACACTCTCCGCGTAGCAAGATGGATGGGCACGAAAATGAATTCGATACATACATTGCGCTAAGACCTTCTTCGAAATTAAGAACAGCAAATGGAAGCAGGAGGCTTGGATGGCGTGAAGCGGCATCGGACGGTGTGAAGAAGACAGTCGAAGTAGTAACACTTTCACAGGAGAGTGGAACGAGGGCAATGCGCGGCTTCTGAGTTCCAGGGTGGATGGGAGCGTACCCCGCAGCACCTGCACCAATTGTAGGGGTGTGTTTATTGAGTAAGCCCAGATGAATATAGGGAGGAAATCGCAGTGGAGCGTCAGGCGTGGCGAATCAGCAAGGCAGCGACCAAGTTCTTCGTCCTCGAGCGCGCCAGCACGCGATGCATGGAAGTGGCTATGAAGATGAACATTGCCACACTACACTAGAATCTTTTCACGCCGCCAGCTAGGAACCCAAGAAGTGACAGCTGAAGCAATGCAATTTTGGTAGGGCGGAGCAGCTCACTGTGAAACCTTTGACGCACTGCGCCTCCCACCTGCAAAGACGGCGGCTGGGGCGGCCGTAGAAAACTCATAAAATAACGCCATCTGCTCAGAAAAAATTGACATAAATGCAGCAACCTTAGATAATCGCACCTCATAAATGCATCTTTCGGAATTTCACACCAGATCAACATATCCGTCCAGCAACATTTTTTGAAACAAACAATTGCTGAACGTTGTTTTGGAACTTTCGTCATGAAACATTATATCTCTTAACGAAAATATGTGTAATTTGTGAGCGGATTTTAAGGCTCTCTAGATAAGAGGGTCAATTAAAATGGTAGCTTGGCCATTCCATGAAAAATAGCGGCAGACAATATGTTCGCTACGAGACCATTTTAACAAAAACGCAGACGCGAATTGCTACTCGGCTAGAAGAAGGAAATCTTTGTAATGATCGTGTAATTTCCACCTGATGTAAACCCCTCCCTCAAGGGTCCTTGATATATCTGAAATAAATAAATTTCCTCTCGTACCAATAATGGGCAGGTTATGCTGTGATGTAAAGCCATATTTTTCTCGATCTAGTTCTGATTAGACTGTGAAATTCCGAAACAGGCAGCACAATGACAAATAACACATTAAGCAGCCACCACTTGCCTTTCACAAAAGCATTTTATGGCTAATAAGTGGCGTCCGCAGTAATGTGTTGACAGAGAGATCCATGGTTAATCCAACAGCAACATAACATGCCAACATTGCTAGATTTGATTAAAGATTATAAACGTTCGGTAATGGATAGCAATTAGCAATAAACCTATTCAGGATGTCGTAAATGAGTATGCGAATAGAATCCAATACAACAGCCATCATAACAAGACAACGCTGGCCAAAATAGGTAATTGCCTAACCACTGGGTAATCGATAGCCACATGCAACAGACGAATCTAACAATATTCCAACAACAAAAAATAAAGGCCCGAGGTAGAGCACTAACTCTGTCAAGTGAGCAGTACAGGCATATAAACCACGATGAGATACGCTGTAGGCATACGGGAGCCATTAACGATGCTGCGTCCTAGTCTTCACTGAGGTGCTTTGTGCACTAGTAGCATAATGATCGATTTCATTATTATGTCTATATATAGGTTACTTGTACGATCTAAGACGAAACTCCTCTATTTCGCACCCACTGAAATGAAATTGCACGCAATACTACAAGATGGTGACAGCCCACAACAAAGTAAAAGGCAGACTTGTTTATCTATCTGGCTGTAAAGACATTAAAATAATAAAACTACATTTGTCATGACATTCAGATATGATCACCAAACACACAATAAATCTGAAAAGGCGATCCTCATGATGGAGCATTTTTTTATTCACGAAGATGACGACCGTCTTCATGGTTCCGGAAAAACCGCGTTTAAAGTGGCCTTTGTCTTGCTTTCTTTGTGGTTGTGCTTTCTGCGCACGGACTTCATCGTGCACAGGATGTGGCTCTGAATGCCAAGTTACCACAACGGGCACAAACGTCTTGCAGCTGGAAGGATTAAGACATCCATTTTCTGCTTTTTTTTTCGTAACGACCGCGCCAAAGAAAAGCTAGCCGCATGGCAGCATCAGACTTTTATTCAACAAAATATGTCATTAACTAGACTATTAACTAGAAGAAGGTCCCAGAGGAGGACTAAAGAGATGCCATTCATGTGGCATCCACCATCGGGGCCTAAAGCATCTTAAGTGTTTAACAGGCGCTACAACTCGGATCAAGTAAAAGAGTTCAGTGGTTTAAAAATTCTATTCGTCAAAATATATTCATCTATACGTCACCTGATGTTAAGAGTAAAGTTGAGTACTTAGTTACAGTTAAATAAATAACGGTAATCAGGTATCAACGCATTATGTGTAGTTCAGTTGTATTTGATTCAAGCTATCCAATAATATCAGCTAACGTGGAACGCACACGTTGATAATTTTGTGCCGTAATTGAAGAAGCAGTGGCTACTGAAACACTGCATGAGCCACACCTGGATGGTGCAGTGCTTAGGGCGCTCGACCACTAAGGCCGCTTTTCGATGCCGGCGAGAAGCTAGGCGTTCGTGTGCTGTGCCATTTCAGTGTACTTTAAACCACTGCACGTAGTCAAAATTTCCGAAGCCCTCCACTAAGGTGTCTCTTATAGCCTGAGTCGATTTTGGAAGTTAACCCCATAAACCAAACTGAAACATCGCATTAAGGACTGAACCAGTGCTACAAAACTTGCTGCATTTACGACGCTCGTTAGGTGATTGCTTAACTACGCAGACGCTGTCTGGGGCCAGCACACAACGAAACACATCAATGGTATTAAAGGAGTGCAATAGGAAGCGCTAAGATTCCTTTTTTTATGCTTATGGTAGAAGCGTCTCTGTCTCTCAAGTTTAATGCGACTTGGGCTCCCAATGTTATTCATGCGCCAAAAATTCGACAACCTACAAATGGTATAAAACATTATCTACAACCATGTCAAAATAAATTTGCATACTTACCATCATTTAAAGAATACGGAAAAACAAGCAGAAAGCACTCGAAGACCAGTGTAGTGCATTGTAACCTGAACTACTAGTTACAGGTATGGGAGGCGCGCGCTGTGCTTGCTTCAAACATAGAGCCCGTTTTCCCCCTAGCATAATCAAGAGAAGGGATAGCGAATTAAAGACTCACAACTTACAAAATGCACAAATGGGGCACTTACGAAGCAATAAACAAATACTGACAGTAGGAGTTCCGCCCTCGACTTAACAGTATATAGAAAGAGTGATGATCTAGAAAACGTACAAAAAACTTCATTCGCAGCAGCTAAGGCCGAGGTATTTGATCTCCTGATTTGTGAAAATCTTTGAACACGTAATTAACAAAAACCAGAAGCCCACGAACAGCTCGAACCTCTTCCCCGAACTATGATCGCTTTTAGAGCAAAGATTAATCTGAATACGTGTAAAGATGTTGACAGAAATATTTTACTTAAGCAATATAAAAAGGGCCAAGGTTATTCTAGCCTTCACCATAACGAATTCTGTCACCATCTTCGAACACAAGGTAACCAGTCATTTTTCATGAGAAATCAAAACCCGGAAAAGACTAAAATTACTGAAAAGCATTTTCAGACAAAACAATTGTCGACCTCCAGTTAGCCCCTTTGAAGTATAAACATTCATCCTCAGAAATAGGGGCACCCCTCAAAAAGTTTTATCAACCATTTTGTCTGTAAAGCACAAGATTTGCAACTGTGAAATTTCTAAATCGGCCTTCAATATATGATGAGAACATTTTGGGTACAAACTAGTTGTGAAAGAGGGGATGATAAAGCTTTGAGCAAGAATATAGCAAGGGCGAAATGAGAGAACGCAACTTGTAATAAGAGCGTGTCTCTAATGCTGCCTTAAGAAAGAGAGCTTCTCCTCACTAGACATCAGCAGCAGGTTAAAACGTGCCATTCATACTCAACGTGAATGTGTGCACAGTGGAATACCAAAGGATCAAAACATACAAAACACTGTGGTTGAACACAGAGACCAATGAGAAAATTGTCGTCATCCTGAACTGAGCAAAGAGAGCAGACAGATAAGGTACGTGAGAAACTATCATCACCGCAAACGGAAGCAGTCTTAGGAGGCTGCAAGGTTCATATGCACTTAGTCGAATGAAATACTTCTTATCGTATTATACCGATACCCAGCTACAAAACAGAAAATAATAGCTTGAACAGAAAATCAAAAGGCAGCGCTCTATCTTCCCTGATACAGGACTAACGAGCACTTCCTGAAATCACGAGTTCACAATATTCTTGAGGAGCAGACTGCAGCGACCAGTCTCTCCCTACTGATGCCGCAGCCCAAACCTGAAGCCGGAAGACACAAATTGTGTGTTCTGTTATCTGGTAGAGATTCTCTCATGTCCAGGTATGCTGACACGTGGTATGCCTCAAACATTTGAGAAGAGACGCAATCTCTTGTACCGTACACACAGAGAACCAAGAAGACGGCAGAAAACCGAAGGCAAGAGCCTTTCACTAATAATAATCGATTCTGCAGGAGACACTCTATGTATATCGCAGAATACGCTTGTGAACGCATTTGAACAGTCATAGTAGATGACCACTCTGAATTTGATGGATAAATTAAGCGCGAAAAATTGAGATATAACGCAAGTAAAACCGACGCAGGTCAAGCGCTGACTTCATCTGGCTTTATACGCGGCCAAGGCCGCAAATATAAAGAAACTACAAGGCGTGTGCAGAATGCAAGAACATGTACGTGGCATCAACCGAACCATTCAAGAAATAACATCTTGGTTCTAAAAAGGCGTACTGAGTATCGCTCACACGATCTTTTACTTTTTTATGTGGGAGGCTTCCAAAACGTGCCCTGATTTCGTATCTCTGCACCTGCCCAGAATCTTTATGCGCTTAAGCGGTAGTTCACTCTTTTTGCAGAGAAAGCATATTTTTTTCCCGGTGCATATTCTGCTGCTCGGCTACACACAAAACATTCAGCACAATGCTGCTAAATATACGCACATCCCAGATTTTTAACGACCGTGCATGGTCAGTCACACGGTCATCTACGCATCACCCGTTTTGCTGAGATATACTTTTCCACATGCGAGAGGTATCTCGTAAACCACACTATAGTACTGCTTTTTCTGATTTTTGTTGCATGAGCCTTCTTATTTCCCACAATGGGCACACATAGCTGTGCACATAGCTGTGTCCAGCTCGCCCGTTTGATCCTATGGGAATAGACCTTTATGGTCCGCTACCATGCAGTGCCGCTGTTACTCGGTGGGTCATCGTCGCCGTCGACAACATGACCCGTTACACGGAGACTGCTGAACTCCCCGTGGCGACAGCCAGAGAAGTAGCCAATTATCTTCTTCATCACTCCATTCTTCTACATGGCGCCCCTCGCGACCTACTGAGTGATAGAGGTCGTGTCTTTCTTTCCGAAGTAGTCGAAGAGCTCCTGTCGTCTTGCGAATCGATTCATCGTGCTACAACCTCATACCACCGGCAAACAAACTGTACTCGCGGAGCGCTTAAAGCGTACGCTTGGGAACATGCTCGCAATGTGTGTTACATCTTACTCTGGGAGCTCCAATTGGGGCCAGGTACTGCCATTCGTAACGTTCGCGTACAACACTGCCACCAAAGCAACAACTGGTTTTTCGCCCTTATTTCTCTTATACAGCCGTAAACATTCTTGTACTCTGGACACATTTCTTCCATACCATCCATATGCCTCTGAGTACATTGCTTTGTCAGATATTGTACAGAAGTCCAAGGAATACCGTCAGCTAGCTAGGAGTACCGTCAGCTAAGATCAGCATGATAGCGATACCCCTGCTCTGACGTTCCTGACCAACAGCTTCGTTGGCCATGCGTTCTTGCCACCAGCAAACTTAAAACCAAATACCACGGACCTTATCGCGTCTTGGAACGCGCATCACCTGTAAATACATCATTGAGCCAGTCATGCCTTTCTTCCGACCACCGCCATCACGGCCGCGAGGTTGTCCATGTTAGCCGACTCAAGTAATATTATAACCCTCTGATCGTTTCTTCCACGTGAGTCTCCAGGATGGCGACTTCTTAACGCGGAGTAAATGTAAAGAAGACAAAGAACGGAAAACGCTGCGGCATCGCCATCACCATCGCTTGTCTCCGGCCCCCATCTCTCGCGCTGAAGCTGTGCCCTGCGGCTAGCAATTCTATCCTGCTGTGCCCGAACTACTGGCAGCGCTAGATGTTCGACAAAACTATTAAAACATATTTCAACTAGAACATTGTATGCCTAGCAATTTTACAACCCGGGGGCTTCAGTGTGGCTCTCGCCATGCCCAAGCTATGTCTGCATGAGTGGTTATGAGGGCAGGGACTAAATTAGTTACGTTGGTGGTGCCAGGCATGGCGAAATGGCGAGACTGTGAGCAATGTAACTCTCCAATAAACCATCTGTGGAACTCGACTGCCTAGCTTTTCAGGAAAAGGTAGTGCTAGCACTGTAGACGTTATTTATTATAGTAGTGTAAATAATACTGCTCTTGTAAGAGACAGGTGGCAGTGGAACGATAACAATGCCGGACAATGATACGTGTACGTATTGTTGAGCGTCATAACTTCACATATATTGTCACGGGTTCTTTCGCTACCCGGACGGCAGTCCAGAACAACAGGGTCAAGGAAGGGGTTGGGGCGCTGAGGCGCAGGAGGCACAGAAAAGGCGCTTGACCAGGCAAAGCAGCGGCGGCCCAGAACCACGCGCACTCCGCATGACCTTCGTCTTCTTCTCCTTCACACCTAGAACGGTTAGCAGGGGTAACATTACTCCTCTCCCTGAAAGGCGCAACGTCCCGATGCAGGCTCCGGCGTACCTGAAACGTTAAAGCGAACAGAGCGCAGAGTCAGAATACGTGGGCCTAGCGTTCACAGTATGTTCTGAGGCGAACCACATGCACCACTTCATAATGAGGGGGCCGACGAGTTGTGCTCGTAACAATCGGACGCGCCTCGTAGTTCACGTCACTTATACGGTGAACGACTTCGTAAGGGCCAAAGTAACGTTGTAGGAGCTTCTCGCTGAGACCGCGACGGAGAAGGGGAGTCCACGAGCACACTTTATCACCAGGTTTGAAATGAACCTCACGATGCCGGAGGTTGCATCTGCGTGCATCGACGAGCGGGCGGTCTTCGATGCGTGTAGTCGTGCCAACTGTCGGACTTCTTCCGCATTCTGGGTTACCATTTGGACATTTTCGTAAGAGTAGGCCTCCAGCTCATAGGGAAGCATGGCGTCAAGCATGGTAACCACCTCGCGGCCATGCACCTGTCGGAACGGCGAAAACCCGGTTGTTTCCGGAGTTGCGGTGTTATAAGCGAAAGTTACTTAGGGAAGAATGTCGTCCCATGTACAGTGCTCGACGTCCACATACATAGATATCATGTCGGCCATAGTCTTATTAAGGCGCTCAGTGAGCCCGTTCGTTTGGGGGTGGTATGCAATAGTTATGCGTTGGTGTGTATTGCTTAAACGCAAGATCTCTGCTATTAGCTCGGACGTGAACGTGGCACCGCAATGAGTGATCAAGACTTCGGGAGCACCCTGACGGAGGACGATGGACTCGACGAAAAACTTCGCTACATCACACGCTGTTGCATGAGGAAAAGCTCGCGCTTCAGCATACCGCATGAGGTAGTCCGTGGCAACAGCAATCCAGTGGTGAACGGAAATAGATGCCCTTCAATCCCGTGTTAGTAGACATGCAGGTACGTTCTTACTGAGAGCTTTATATTCGTGTGGCTAGCCTCCCACACGTACCGTATAACTATGGGTAATGAGTATCTGGTAGCTCCTAAAAGCACAAATAAAGGCATGATTGTTAAGCCAGTAGTACAGTGGATATTTGCCATCACACGTTCATAAATGTAGCTCCATAGGGAATTCTTTACAGCTATTGCCAAATACCTTCAATGATAAATCATCAGTAAATTTTCCTCATTATGGATATGTTTTAGATTGGACAGCTCGTAGCCGATTCTGAAACAAAAGTATCCGCATACCGTGTGAAAGTCTTTTATTGGATTATGTGAGCGAAAGAACACATTTCGGCTGCATCCAAAGTTAGGCGAAAAGATTTCTGCGAAGACGCCGAAGCGGCCAGTGGCGCGGGGCGGAACGATCGCGCCAAGACCGCTGGCCATTAAAGCATATTTCATCGTAATGTCATCACGTCGTTCTGTTTCTGTTGGGACACCGTGTTTCAAAGCATTCCACACACTAAACACGAATATACCCTAGCTGGAGGAAATAGCTTGCCCTCTAACGTCCCTCCTAAACAAAATTCGATTTAGAAAGGTGGATTAGAGTAAATGTCACCCCAAGAAAAGGAAGCATGTGCGAGTGGTCACGCGAGTTCATTTGGGGTAGATTTTCACTCTCCAAGAATGGAGCAGTTACGACATGCAGCGGGAGATGGTATGGGGTAAATCTTCATTCCCGAATATGCGGATCACTTACCGTTGGTATAGGGAGCAGATGCGCACTGCGAAAAATACGTTCATTTGCGGATAATATCAAAAGCTTTTACCTAGGCCTTTAACAATGCAATTATGTTCGATTTAATTTCACAATAAGAGATCGCTCATCGCCGTCGTAACGGCTCTTTCTGTCGAGTAAGGGATACATTGTGCATGACGGCTTCGTTTATGTGCACGGCTCCACGATCTCGCCTCACCGATATCCTCAAAGAGGTAAAGGAAGCCATCCAATTCGCTTGACCTCTGGTGTTCTCACCCTATTCGTAAATTAAAGGTGGAACTGCGCTATTTGGCAAGACTCCGTATTCGCAAAAAGACCTGGAAGGTGCGGTATATCAACTAGTATTTTCTGCCAACATCTTGAGCAAGTAGTGCTATAAGGAATAGAGCGAAGGCGTCAGAAGAAAAGCGCATCGGATCGCTGCCTTTACATCCTTCTTAATGCTGACTTTGCTACATTTGATGCCATACATACCCACGACGTCGCAGCCACTCGCAGCCTATCACCGTATTCAGCGAGAAAAACGAGGCCCGTGGCGGCAGTTTGCGATTAAATCTAACCTAACAGCAGTAGCAATGGCTGCCGGCTAAACATCCGATATTTACCTTTGATCCCGCTCTACCGTGCTTACTGCCCGGCTGCAAAGAAACAACAACAAACAAACCATACAAGGAACGCAGAAACAAACATTAGAAACTGCCGAAAATAAAAACGCTTTTATTTAAACATGGGTACAGACAAATTGTAAGCGAAAAGCTACCACACAGGATAGGTGCAGTTCCGGGCTCAGCATGAAGTTTCTGGACACGAAAAGACACACTTCCCTTCCATTGCTAACAGCATTCATCACACAGTAATAAAATAATGAGAATGCAGAAAGTGAAAAAAAGATACTGAAAGCCCACGCGAACATGAAAAATTGTGATGAAACTTTTATGCACCCCACTTCTGCATTCGAAACTTTCGCATAAATTCCGCACAGAAAATACAGCGGCTCTTTTTTAGTTTCATGCCCAAATGCGCACGTGGCATGAGGTAACAAATGTATATGAAGTGCTTCCTAATTTCGTCGGCTAAGGTGCTACAACAGTTTGTTAGCTAAAACGCGTTTCCCAATGCTATGCTCGAGACTGTGAGCTTGCATTTCAGAAAAAGAAATCAACGCCTAATGCCCAAACAAAATGGGTAAACACGGAAAAGGGACATAAGGAAAATAAAACCGCAGCTGGCACATGCCGGAGGGTGGAGAC
>JAJIZL010071655.1:0-10625 GCA_023969395.1 Amblyomma maculatum | reverse complement strand
TGTGCTCTTCCGATACACACACACACACACACACACACACACACACATGTGCTGGAAAAAATGAGGAGTGTTGCTGCGCTTGTTTCTCTAATATTTGCTAAATATTTTGCTAAATTTTCTATAAATTTCTCTTTTTTACTACAATCCTCAAGTTGCGAAGAAGGAAGAACTAAACCAAAGACGCATTACTCCAAGAAAGAAATAGTACAATGCACACAGCATGAAACATCTGAATATTAATGATACATTTGTTTGTTGTATTAGGGCCGTTTTTCATTCTAGAGCCTGTTCGGGGTCATAAGAGGATTTAAGTTTTTTGCCAGAACGCTTCTGCTTATCTTGGTAGCCGCATGAAACAATGACACTGTATACATAAATTGCATGGATTGCGCAAGCATATTTGCGGTTTACATCGCATGCGAGGAAACAATCATCTTGACTTGTGCTATAGGGCTTTCAATCTGAATATACATATAGTGCGTAATTCTGAAATACCCTATTTTGCATAACATCTGGTGTGGTGATTACTGAATCCGTTACATTTTGGTTTTTGCAGATTTTCAAAAAAGCAGCAGCACATGAGCCTTCGAATTACTTGTAGCGCTTATAACGAATGCCGAATTTGGTATTGAAGACGAGGTTGTGCTCAGTCGTTTCATGTAAAGGTGGATGTTTTGGTATTTCGGCGTTCACTGTTCTGAATAATCATCAAGTTGGTAATTGATGGTGGTGTGTTGTAATAATTATTAATTATTTAATTAAATTCAAGAAAACAGTCCTACACCCTATTATACCAGTCTGGAATGAGTAAAATTTGGATAGAAAACGCTGTGTTCGGAAAAAATTGGGATGTAATTTTCAACAAGCACCCGCTAATGAAACATTTACTAAAGAAGACTTTTTTACGGTTCTAGCCTCTGCCTTTAATACGGGAGGCACTGGGTTCCATCCTTAGAGCTTCCTGTCAAACAGCGGTTTTGAAATCGGTATATGCTCTCCCCAGTACTATTCACAGCTTGCTTAGATGAAGTATTCAGAGACTTGGAATGGGATCAGTCAGGGATAAGGGTTGATGGAGAATACCTCAGCAATCTGCAATTTGCTGATGACATTGCCTTGGTAAGTAACTAGGGGATGAACTGAAAATAATGATTGATGACCGAGACAGGAAAACTAGAAAGGCAGGCTTGAAACTCAATATGCAGGAGACTAAGGTAATGTTCAACAGCCTCCGGAAGGAACAGCAGTTTACGTTAGGTAGCGAAGCACAGGAAGTGGTAGGCGAATATGTCTACTTAAGACAGGTAGTAACCGCAGATCAGGACCATGAAAAGAAAATAACCAGAAGAATAAGATTGGGATCGGGCGCATTTGGCAAGCACTCGCAGATTATGACTAGCAGCTTACCGGTATCGCTCAAGCGGAAAGTGTACAAAAGTTGCGTCTTACCTGTACTCACCTATGGGGCTGAAACGTGGAGGCTAACCAGGAGAGTTCTACTTACGTTGAGGACAACGCAGAGGGCTATGGAACGAAAAATGGCAGGGGTAACATTAAGAGATAGAAAGCGTGCAGAGTGGGTCCGAGAAATAACTCAAGTTACTGACATTCTAGTGGAAATCAAGAAGAAGAAATGGGCATGGGCTGGACATGTAGTACGAAGAGAGGATAACCGATGGTCGCTTAGGGTAACAAACTGGATTCCAAGGGAAGGAAAGCGTAGTAGGTGGCGGCAGAAAATTGAGTAGGCGTTTGAGGTTAAGACGTTAACAGGGGTCAAGTGGATGCAGCCAGCAGAGAACCGGGTTAATTGGAGAAATATGGCAGAGGCCTTCGCCCTGCAGTGGGTATAGTCAGGCTGATGATGATGATAATATGCTCTCTCCACGTCCAATGTTCAACTTTCTTTGGTCTTTCGCAGATGTGTAAGTCCACGTAAACCGATTAACACATGCGAAAGCAGTCTTTGGCCTGGTTGCGTCAGGTGGACTAGCATTGAGCGACTGGAGCAGTTTTACAAATTTTGCCTTCCAAAATTTATTAATAGTTGGTTCTGAGGAAAGAAAAGAAACGCGCATTCCCCGTCTGACTTCTCATCGCATATCACTTCACTTTAAACGCTAACGGCATACAAATAAGGGTGTGTATTACTTCGGTTATAATCGCCAGCGCAAATATCCTCGAACTTGACTTGCGGATGTACGATAATTTGAAAGCGATGTGGCATGACATCATAATGAATGCAGCATAAAGAACGCCGACGGCAGCATTTTTAGGAAAAAAAACATGTCATTTTTTTGTCTGGCTGCCATGGTCAAGGCCACTGTGGAAATTTAAGGCTCTCTTGCCTTGGTAGTAGTTTATACAGCTAATGCCATAAAAATATGACGCTGATTTAACACTGCTTAAACCTGGTTATTCGACGTGGTAGTTCAGTGGACAAGAGTGTTGTCTACAGACCCAGAGTGTCCGGGTTCGAATTAAGCCATTTCAAATTCTATCCGATGTTGTTGTTTTTTTTATTCTAAAAGAAACGGCACAAAGCAACAAATATCGGACAAGATCGTTTGTCGTTAAGGTAAGCCGTATAAGAGCTTTCGCTTTGTTCCGGTGCTGTGTGGGCAGAACATGCCTGTTCTCTTCAGACTGCCATTCAGCACCACGCAATTCTAATTACGCATACGAACGCTGTGCAAAGATCGCAGACTGAACAACAGATTGCACAGGGCTGAAGCCATCTCGTCAGCAGATAAAGTGTACCTGCCATTCGAATACTGACTTATGATCAGCTGAAATAAGCCATTCTAGCTCGCAACAAACTCTTGTCACAGAACAAACTAAAATGGGACCACATGCTAAATCTCATACGTGAGGCAGCGCAGCGCAAGCGAAATAAACGAAACTATAAATGCCCTTCTGTGTTTAAAACACATTGAGCATCTAGCATTCAGGTCTTTATATTCGCCTGGCATACTTCCACAACATAATATCTATTTTAGCTGAAAGATGAAGACTACTTAACCGGCAGTTTTGTTTTGTGGGATATTTCCTGTTTAAAATTTTTATTATTACTGTTATTATTTTTATTTATTTCATCATTATTTTCTTTCTTTTTCTGCTTTAAATGCTTTTTTATACGCCGATAGTTAGCGTCAGCAAGCATATAGGCTTTGCATTCTGAGGAGGTTCATGCTTTTGAACGTATTTTTCTTTTTTCTTTTGTTTAGGTAACGGGTAAATTTCACACTCTAAATATTCTTAATTAGCACAATAGATCGTTACCTTTTAATTATGAGCGTTTCGACACCTTTGAAAGCCAGATTCGTAATTAGCACATTAAAGCATTACCTTTTAATTCTGAGTCTCTTGACACCTTTGAAGCCCATTTATTTATAAATTTTTCATTTCTTATTTGTGTGATGTATTAAAGCTCATTTATTTACAGCGAACCTCATTAACCACTGATGGTATATCATACACCATTCAATCATCAATCGCTAGTACCACAAATTGCGAAAATATGCTTTTTTTATGCAGCCCTGATTATTTCCAACACGTGGTGCCAATACTACTACTACGGCGATGACGATGACTTTTCGGCCGGACAATATTTATCAACTATCGCCTAAAACTATAAGAATTTAGCCTATCGCAGTTCTGGTCTACGTAATTTTCCAGTAATTTCAGCTATTCCCTGCAGGATAAGTTTAATTAGGGAAATGTCAGCCCTGTTGAAAGTATGGTGGTAGGCTGGGGACCTTAGTAATAGCTTATGTAATGGCTCTGCCTCCCTCACCGAGACGAGAAGTTAAATTCGATTTAGCTCGTTTATGGTGTACACATTCTTGTGTCATGTATAACAACACGATCTGCTTTAAACGGCAAAATGGAAAGTAAGGCTGGTTGAAGGCTGTTCATGATGAATAAGTGGGTGCCAACGGAACGTGTCTCCTTTTCCGTGTCTGGGTTCTGTTGGCGCCTACTTATTCATCATGAACTGTGTTAAACCAGCCCAAACAACTTTGTCGACAGTCCTCCATTACAACGCCTGCAGTAATCTACGTGCCGCTTATCGACGCCCTATGTCACGATAACTGAGCCAATGGCCCATTGTAAACAAAATAATACTTATCATCGTTGTAGCGCAACACACACAAATCCACAGAGCGAGAGGAGACATATACTGTGTTAAAACGTACTAAATTAATATTCTCAGTGGGAGGCAACCTGTCTTGGGAGCATTATTGTACAGCTATTGCGTTCACGGTCTTGAAGCTTACTTTCCATGTCCTGCTAAAGTTTTCGTCAGCAAGAACTTATCTTGCCGCTTCCCGTTTTTTTTTTATTCAATCCAAAAGAAGATGTGCTGAGACTATTGTGGAAATCCAATCCTTTTTTTTTTTTGTTCTCTCCATTCTCCGCCCGACCTCGTAAGTCAAGCTGTTGACAAAGGTCCGAAAGCTCCGGCACAGTATAGAAACCGTGCCTATATAGGCACCTCAGTATTTCAACGTAATTCTCGGGATACCCTGATGATACTTGCAGTGAAATAGTATCATAACCTCCTTTTTATCTGTATTCCGATGAATCATTGTTGCTCTTATTGGACTCTCCTGCAATAACACCAGAAAGAGGCTAAATTCGCGAAGCCAAGCGGAAGGGACTAGTATTGTACGCTCGCCACGGCTGGCTACTTCATGTGCGACTGGCGTGTAGGATTTGTGACTCCTTGGCGATTAGGCCAGGGGCTCCGACAATTCCCTGTGCAGCAGGAATCAATATACTTCCTGGCAGGCCGGTGCAACAGCTGCGACGATGCGGTCAATTTCGCGCACCCCAAACCCCATCTCATTTTGCGTGAGCTTGTAGGGAGGAACGCTGTGGGCTGCGTATCGTGCTATCTTGTTCGGTCTCCTATGATGCCCGAAGCGCAAAGCTATGACAAAAGTTTGGGCAATCACATTCGACGCGGGACTCGGCAACGTCTGCTCTGCATTGTGGCGCAGGTGTCGCACGAATGGCGTGCCAGTGGTTTATGTGGCCTCGTAGTGGAAGCACTGTAACATTCGCCGTGGCCCGCGTTTACTAAGCTTGAGAAGATATGTAATGACTCCACAGACTAAACAAGTGAAATAAAGTGTTTCAAGCGATTGCCTCCTGCATCCTGATTTTGACAGCTGTTGCTGATTTTTGACGTTAACCCCTGTCTACTACTGCGAAGGCAACATAACATTTAGCACGAAGGAAGAGAAAAAAAAGAAACTAGGTAACAGTGAGTTGGGTGTTGATATTGGAAGACAAATCATGCAAAATAGTGTTACCGGGAAACGCGTGACCGGGTGGTTTGCTCACAGACAACGCCTACAATCGAGGAACGCGTGGACGACGAAGTGTTCTGAAAGACGACGATGCTGACAGAGTGAATGCTGGTCGGCTCCTAAAGGGCTTCCGCTGAGTTCCGCCCATCGCAGCGTCGGTCACATCAAATACATCCCCGTAACATCTTAGTGGAGGTCACCGGTTCGACAAGATCTGAGGCTGGATTTCCGCAGCGGCCGTCACCTCGGAACCGTAACCTCGGAACCGTCACGATGACAACCGACGCGGCTCCATCTACCTCCTCAACTCCAACTGTCGAATTTTCGGATGCATTAATTTCCCGCATCTTTCAGTAAATTTCATTTTTCTGACCGAATAAATACAGGGGCCACTCAAGCTTCTAATACCTACTTACTGATGAACTGCACTTTATAACCATGTCACAGCCTCTGTTTTCAGCAATGCCTCGAAAGATCGGTGGCCATATATAAGTTTCTATGCTACCTATTCAGGTTACTGAGCAATCACTGATGACTGAAAATAACGTTCATCTTTAAATGAAGAGATAATAAGGCAACAGGAAGTAAAGCAAAGGAGTTTAGATAAGGAATCGAAATTATATACAACGCATCATGCGGCGAACAAAACTAAGTTAATGTTTAACGTTGGGAGCTCTGCAATTGCAATCTGCAACATTTGATCACCTAATGCTGCGGAGTTAAAATGCATTGCATTTCATGTAGCAAGACATTAGAATCAGTAACATTTCTGTTCTGTATTTACCCTACAAACAATGCACGAAATAAGGTTTCAAAAGAGACAATACAAATTCACATGCGATACCATTGTACGCCCGTACTTGACAGGCCAAGAAAATAAAGAAATACGCCTGTAGGGTTGATTGTTGCTAGGATTTCTTCCGTAGAACCACAGCTGAAGGGAATAGTTCGAACCGAAATGTCATGAAGTGTGAATGTCTCCATTTACATTCACTATTAGCAATAAATGTCCTTCCTCAATCGAGATCCTCAGTTTAGTTTGTTTTTAAGGCGAAACCTTCAATGGCTCATGCTTTCGTGGCAAAGTGTGTCTCGCTTTTGCGGCGTTCTGATTGGCCGAGGGGAGATGCGTCCATGCCATCTGCCAGTGTGCGTTTGGTTGGTACTCCATCGCTCCTATTGCGTGGCGTTCCTTTGCGCGTGTTCAAGTGTGGGATTGCAGATGGCAGGAACGCAAGACAGGATGAGACTTCTCAGGCTTTCGCCTTTCACTACTGAAGTCGCTTTAGTCCCTCGTATTTTTTTTTTCATTTTGGCTTGTTGCCTTTGCAATTATGACCCTCCATTATTCTAGACTTCAAGTTTTGCTATTTTTGCGTTTGTGCGCGCACGTCCGCCGATACGTTGTGTGGCTTTAATCGATGCCGTGTTTCACGCTTTTATCAATTTAGCTTTGGTGTTGTTTACTGCTTTATTATGCTTGACTGTCGGCTTTGTGCGTATACGGTCAGAGCGTGAGCAATGCAGTGGTTGTCTTTTCACCATGCATTTTACACTTTAACAAATGTTGTTTCCATAAGGCAGCTTCGTCCCTCTTTTTCCTAACCTGCATTTTTCCTGTATATTCATTATTTTGGTGCACTATTCGTTCCTGCCTAAATGGTGTTTGCGAATGCTGGTGGTATTCAAGAAAGAAAAGAAAAGATTACGCAAATTCTTTGATGTGATCTCGAGAAAATAAAGGGATAAAGATAGGCTCCAATTTACTGAAGGGTTATTTTCGGGTAAAAAAAGGTTATGAATAAACTTCCCAGTTAGAATAGCATAACGTAAGTATTACAGGTGTGTTATCAAAAAGTGAATTATCGACGTCATGTTTCGATGCAGAGTTTCCCGCTTTAAGCCCGTACTCTCAGTTTGCATCATTTCCAAAAGTATTGTTCGCGCCGTTCCCGCCCTCCTCTAAATAGTGGGAATGCCGGAATTGGAAGTAGTGGCAACCAAACACATCCGATTCCACTGCTTTCAGAAGTTAGGCTTCTCGAAAGGAGATCGAAAGTCACATTTCTGTAAATAATGCAAACTGAGATTTCTGGCCCAAGCGGTGCTTCTAATAGCTAGTTTCGCATTATTGACTCAAATGCTTATGATAGGTAGAAGTTGCAAAGCAGTTTCGCGATGCAGCTGCGAATGAAGCCACGTCTCCGTCGTAATGAGGCTCCAAATAATTTCTGATTAGATTGAATCTACTGACTGCACGAGGTGGCTGCCGTTTTCTGGTTCCATGACGCCAGTTTAACTGCACTAACACTGCAGGTTTCCACAAGACTAAAAAGCCGCTTTCTGTCTGTCCGATTCTCCTCACTACCAGGTGGCAGGCGGTAGTTTTAGGTGGTATGTTCGCCTCAATGCATCCAATCTATATCGCCATCCAAACATCACATGTTTGGTGCATGCTGGTGATTTTCATGTCATGGATGCCGCCGTCTTCCGCCTTTGTGTATTCAGACATATAATGCTTTCGGATTAATATATATGGCAACAGAGTTGGAGAAGAGCGATGCGAAGGGAAATAGGCTCGGCTTCATAGATTGCGTGCTGCGTATTACGTGAGGTGCAAGCATTCAAATCCCTCACAACTCGCGTTTTCTACGCTCTAACATCGTTGAAGCAAACACACAAAATGAGTTAATCCCGAAAGAGAGCTCATCAATGGGACAACACGAAAGACATCTCAAGTTTCGCACAGTTTTAAACGTATTTCTTTCCTTTCACTCGGTTCCTTGCAGTGCGTAAAATGGAGCCTGTACAGATGTCACTACGAGGACAAGTGCGGAGAGTTGTAACTGTAACCCGCTAATGAATTCAAATCTTTTTAGATAGTTGAATCATAGTAAATATTTATTATATTGATAGTTGACAACAGTGGGCTTTTGTCAGGGGAACATTACAGTTTGTAGCCCAGTACGAAAGGCGTTAATTAGATAGAGACAGCGCGCTTCATTTACTAATGCTGATATCCGTACTTTTTTTTTTGTACGCAAGCTTGCCTTACGGCATATTATAGAAACTCATGTAAATGGTTTTCCGTGGGGAACCGGAGCAGGCTCCCGCTCTTAGCATTGTCGGTGAGCCATTTAGAAAAGTCCTCTTCCCTTGTTGTGGTTAGTCCCACTTCGCGCAGAATCTGTGTCCTTTATGCCCTTGTCCCTGCACAAGTCCACAGCAGGTGGCAAACATTCACTTCTGCAGCTGGTGTGACACCTCGGGCATGTGGTTTGTCCGATGTCTGCTCGTACTTGTAAATACTGTTTAATGAAAAAGTGCGTACGTCGGTTCGCCACGCTGCTGTTTCTTCATCCCGCTGATTTGCGCGTAATATGCCAGATGTGGATATAGATTCCAGTGCGTGGCATTAATAGCGTGCGCAGAGAAAGCAGCACCAGCACTTGGCGGCGTAAGAGGTTATTACGCCACGACAAATTTTGATGACAATAAGGAAGTCCAAAATGCCTGCAGAACAATTTCAACAGTACCGATCTAGCAGGGGCTCAAAATTAGGAACATGATATTATTGGTTCAAATGAATAACACAAGCCGAGCATGTCCATCATGACAAAACAAAGAAGAAACAAGGTCTGCGAGGTGGTATGGTTGGTACAACTGACCAGGTAGAATTCACGAGGAGTCTGGTTGAATTTGTGTAGTCATCAATGTTTAAATTTTTGCTGGTAATTTTATTCAGTGTTTTCTTTAGTCCGAAGTGAACTTCTTTTTCATGGTTTTGAAGTTAGTTTTTCAGAAATGTATAACTGTATGCCAATGCTGCCAAGAGATTTCAAAGATGTGCTTTTAACAGGACTTAGACGGCGTAAAACACTTATCGTATTAATTTAACTTATATATTTAAAGCAGGTTTTAAACATCGCCATATAGAATTTGATTCTGAGACCAAAAATAGATTTCAATCTTAAAGAAGCATATCACTTTTACAGGTCCTCATGAAAACTGTCACATTTTAATGTTTAATTATTGACATTACTCTCAAAGTTAACACTTGTAATGATCGTGAGTGCCCAAGAAATTCATAGCAACCGTTCTTGTCTTTCTATTTCTCCAAAGTAAAAAAGGAAATAAGAGAGAAAGAGAGAGAGAGAGCACAGTACCGGGTTGATTTGCTTTAGAAAACCTACTGCTCTCAAGCGTGCGTTTTACGGCGACGACCAAGAAAAGCAGTCGTGTGTTTATAGCCGGAGTTTTCACTCGTTTCCGTTGCGTGCCCAGCTCTCAGGAAGCCAACATTATCGCTTCACATCAGGAACAAAAGTTTCGGGAACACTTTGCAGTGCAATCACACTTTTGCGTTTACATCTTTGCAACAAAATGACTTCCGGTCGATAAGATGGGTAGATGAATACTCTCCGTTATGGCCCTACTTCGCGATTTCAGGCCAAACTCAAGAGCTCGATCGCTGATGTTGCTACGCCGATATTACTTAGCTTAAACTAAAATGCAACAAATGAAGTGGAGTATTGCAACTGGCGGAACGTCATCTGAGCTGCCACTCTTTAAACTTCCGGAGGGAAAGGAATATCTCCATAAAATTGGCCGTAGGATTTCCAGGTATTGAGCGCCGGAAGCTATAAATATGAAAGGCGATAGCTTCTTTGGATCGTATGGTGTTCCTGATTTCAGTGTTTTACACTTTACTGACAATTTCGCATCCTTGACAGCTCAGAAGATAAGGGCTTAGAAGAAACCACTTCATATATAACTAGAGGCACAGAGATTTGGCGTTGGCGCTAAAAGGCGTCGAGGCATATTTCGGGAGTTGAAGTGCCTTCGTGATAAGCAGCCGCAGATTGATGTGTAACCATAAATAGGCGAAGCCACACGATTCACGCTACAAACAACGTAAACAGAAGCCTACCTATAATCGACTTTAAGAACCATCGAGGAAGCTATACAGTGATTGAGCAGAGAATATGATAATATTCCACATTAATGAGCTTGCATCAGAGCATGCAAGGATGCGGGTGATTTAATCTGACGTGGAAAGAGGCACTAAAAGGCCGACTATGGCATTGTACGTGATGCCTCAGGTTTTACTGAAATTTTCATGGTGCATTACACGCAGCCTTCAAGTGCTTCTTAGAAATATCGCATCGGTACAGCATTTTCGTGCATAAAAATTAACGTCCTTATTTTCATTTTACTGCTCCATTGAGCTAGATATCTACCGGCAACTATGCGCTTGAAATATTGCTGGACCTCACGGCCAGCGATTATTACGGTTTTTTTTTTTTT
>JAJIZL010071646.1:0-13725 GCA_023969395.1 Amblyomma maculatum | reverse complement strand
TCTGTCACAGCTTCCACTTCTTGTCCATTGATGCTCCAGGACTTGATGGTATACAACTGGAAGATGTCAAATACCCTTTAAGCAATGCGGGTCCTTCGACTTTCCTACAACCAGGAGCTTCAATTTTGCGTTTCCTGCCATATTTGCGCCCACCAGTACAGTAAGGCGCTCCTTGCTTTGTCGTCTTTGTAGGCGAGTGCTTCGAGGGAGGTTCCTTGTAAAAAAGATTCATTTCGTCGACGCTGAAAACATCTCACAGTTCGTAGCCCTGCAAAATCTCCTGCAGCTGCCCTTGTTGCTAGTCAGTGCAGATAACACTCATGGCAACACTCATTCATGGCCTTGAATACAAGTCCATGGCGCTTTTTAAATTGGCTCAGCCATTCATCACTGACGCTGAAATTTTCCACTCCCATTTGCAGGGCTATCCTATAAGTGATTTTCCTATAAGCGTTTCCAAAATGGGACTGCTTATAGGAAAACTAGCACTCCGGGTCCACTTGAACCACAATAAAATAACTCTCTCAAGTTCTTCATACGGCATTGTCCTCATCTGCATTCTGTTTGAGGCGAAAGTCTCATTGTTCACAGCAGCTTGAATCATGACTTTATTTTTCAAAATCTGCGACAGTATTGACTTCGGGGCATCGAACTTTCTAGCAGTGCAGTTTTTGGCAAGCTGCTTCCCTCGAGCTTGTGCAGAATTTCCAACATTTTTTTCAAGCAGTAGTGCTTTATGCGGCTATTTCTTCACGCTCTCCATTGTGCCGAAACGGCAGGAACACAGACCGCACATAGGCTTAACAAAAATATCGCAGTTGCGTGGATGGCTACTAGATTGGCTTGTCTGGACTGTGGAGTTGGCTATGAAGAATTTTTTGATGGTTGCGAGACTACCTTTGGGTTGTGCAAGCGCAAATACTTCTGGGCAGACTTAGATGGGATTGAGCATTTGTGCAGTTTAACCTAAGATAACAAATAAGTAGTGTTTCAATTAACCAAAGACTTTTACTATTGAAAAAAATAGGAAACCAATCAAACAGCCCTATTCAATTCCGTTTATCTGTAATTTTCATTTAACTGAGTTTTGTTTATTGGGTGTCTACTGTATTCGTTTGCATAGTTTGTTGTGTTAAAATGTGTGAGTGTTTCATGTCCATCTTCACCCAGGTGCATGTTTTCTCAGTTATGTTGATATCCCATGCGTGTGTATAAACACTACAGCTGTTACTTTATTGAGTTGTATTAGCTGGCATGAACATTGCATACATACCTATTTAGTGCAAGAGGTGGCGTGATTAAATGGTCATGTGTGGCTGAACTGTTTTAAAGTCCACCTTTCATTGCTTAAAGAAAAAATATACAATGTTATTGCTATATCTGCATTGGTTCGCATGTTTTGCATGTTGAATTCTTTTGTTTTGAGTTCATATTAGAAAACAAAGGAAAGAAGCTTTTATGTAAATACCATTGGTTCATTTGTGGAGATCACATGGAAAAGAGTAATTTTGAAGCTCAAAAATGTTGAGGGCATTGTGCCTCACCTTCATTTAGGACTTTGTCTTGGGTACCTTCTTCTGCCGAAACTGAAAAAAGATTATTGGAAACTTGATGCTTCTTTTCCATAACTGTATAATCCATCCGTCTATTCTGCAGGTGGTGTAGAACAATGGCAAGTAATCTGTTCGTTTTTTAGCTTTAACGTAGCCCTGAGCTTCTGCATTCAGGGGTTATTGCTAGAAATAACTTTTTCCTATCTTCATGTACCTATTATTGTATGCTAACATTCTGCCTGTAGTCTTGCATACAAATGTACAGTGCGGTGATGTACCATATTCCGAGGAATAAACTGGCCAGCATGCATTTTGTACTAATGCCGACTGTTTTGCTGCTTGGCATGCTCATATACACTCCTCACATCCTCAAGCTTTTGTTACATGGTGCAGGCATTTTTTTCACCTGGCACATTTCACCTGGCATATTACATGACCAATATTTTTTTTTTCTCGCTCGAAACTATTAGCAGCCTCTGTCTTCTATTCAATTTGTCAGGATAGCTCTTTCACCACTCTGAATCTTCCAACACTTTTTTTTTTACTGAGAGCTGCTGACAGGTAGTTTCAGGAGAGCTGCCCCAGTACTTTTTGGTCGGACTGAATAGGACAAGAAGGAAATGGCAGCACAGTATGTGCTGCTTGCAACCATATTGAGAGAGAGTAGTATAGTCTACAGTCGTCAGTGCTGCTCATAAAAGCCGCAGTTATCAGGTGGAGCTATTACTGCATTATGAATTACGGCTATGACACTGCATCTCAGTTAAATAACTGTGGCTGCACCACTTGGAAATCACTTCGTCAGGGCCGAATTATCCAGGGTTCAAAAGAACCGAACCCACCGTTCTCAGGGGCTGTCCGAGAGCTGAAAGAAAAATGGTGGACTTCGAGGCTTGGTCCAAAAAAATAGTTAAATCATCATCTTCCTTTCCCATTTTTTAAAATTAAAGCTTAGGTACTGCAAAGTCGAATGCTCCATAAGCTCTTCTTCAGATCGTGCGCTTGATCCCAAAGCCAGCCTCATATTTTAACAGAGTGCAAAACTTTGTGCTCCTCCAAATTGCTGAGAAAAAAAAATATCTAGGTGGTTCTAACAGGTTTAAGTTGGTTTCAGCTGGTCCCAGCTGGTACTCAAGAGGCATTAACCGGTTTCAGATGCCTACCAGCTGGGAGTCAGCTGGTCCCACTTGGTGGTCAAGTGGAACAAACAGGTTCTAGCTGGCTTTCAGTTGGAAGGAATCAGCTCATACCAGCTGGTGAACCAACTGACCTTTGTCATTATTATTGTTGTGTTCAGTTGTGAGTTTTACTAATTTTGGCACAAGTAGTGAAAGCTGCAATGAAACAAATAAATTACTAGTTTGAGATTATGAATGCCCACAGCTGACAGCCGCCTAAATAATTTGTAGCTGCTGTGAGTAGAGATGTGAGGTTCTAAGGCGGCTAAATGTTGAAGATCTCGTCAAGAAACTCTGTGAGCAAAAGGCTCGACAACGCTTATAGGAATGTAAACACCGTCATTCACTTTCATAAAAATAGAATGAAAAACTTGTTTTCTTCATTGTGTAAACATGTAATGGTTCTGTAAACAATAGGAGGACGTTTAAGCTGTCTTGTAGACGCGATAGCACGGCTTATATCTTTACCCCATTTTAACGGAAAGTGCATGTACGCGAACGAGAATCAGCATGGGGAGGCAGCAAATATGTACCATTAATGCTGTCCCATAATAATGTTAAAGGCAGAGCTTAAGTGTCCACCCTATTTTCAGTGCCCACCCCATTTTTTCCAATCTACGGCGACGGCGATTTCTCGGTGAAGTAAGCTACATACGCTATCTAGTAAAATGTAAATATAATCTGTAAATTGAAAGCAGAAGAGGTGTCCGATACATTCAAGAGTCCTTCCTTCTGTTTTAGAAATGGCGGTTATGTGCAAAATAAATATACTGGTTTTGTAAATGTCGACAATCTCTATAAAAGTAAATATATATTACTGATGATTACAATGTGTAAAAAGTTTACTTTTGCGCTAGTTCAGTAGCGATCTCATTTTCTACAGGCGCCACCATTTTGAAAAGGTGTATTACGACAGCGTTTGGAGTGGTAAACATTATTTCCTGTACTGTATGTTACCATGTAATATTGCAGTTTCTCTAGAAACTACCTGGGGTGAGCTTCAATTCCTCTTACTGGAGCCATTCGTAAATATATTATATGGTTGGTAGAGTGCTTATGCTAAAAATAATGCGAACATCTGGTGAACAAGACCCATCTCTACTTCGTCTGTGCACACTCACAGCCGATTGTCCTGCGCTATCGAATTAGCCAAGAAAATAACCACTCCAGAAGTTTATTTTTCTGAGTTCGCATTCTAATTTTTGAGGGTGGATGTTGTGTGTTCTGTCATTTTTTAGAAGAGCTCAGTCTAGATGCTGGTCTGTCCGTCCATGTGCTCTGCAGGAATGTACAGGCCCAAGCGATGCTCATAAACAGTCCGCAGATTCTTCGATTAAATATGGCATTTGTTGTCTGTAGGAAATTCTAAAGTGGCTTCAAGTCTCAAACTTAAGAACAGGTTTGGTGAGGTAGGGCGTGTGTGTGTATGTGTGTGTGTGAGGGGTGGGGGGTTATAGGGGCCCTCTTAATTTTTTTGAACCTGGTCCTCATGACTGTTAACGCGGCCCTCCACTTGGTATTCAACTTCTTGGTTTTTATTTTTTGAGAAATGTGTGTTCCTTTACAGTGTTTACTTGAGAATGAAATTTTTGATTTTATTTCACATATTTTCAGTAAATCAGTTACTGACTCCTTTCGATGATTTAATGTAGCAGTCCTGTGGAGTCGCAAGTCTCTCGGCATTTTCGTCACCATGAAAAGTTTATCACTAATGTGTAAGTTTGGTTCAGAGAACTAGACTGACATATCATTGGGTAATTGTGCTAGTTTGGGCAAGAGTTTAAGGCACCAAATGGTCAGTGTGTTGATGGCAGTAGCCAAAAAATTATACTCTACCGTCACACTCCTACATGCAGTCGATGAAGCTAGATAGTTGACTAATTTCTCAAGATGGATGATACCCAAGTGCACAGGGCTTAAATAGGAGGTGCCAAGGAGGTTATGCTTACTGGTCTGCAGAGGCATGCAAGTTAGGAAAGAAAGGTTTCAAATCGCAAAACACACTGCTTATCCAGCTACATCACCGTCACATTACACCCCTCGCTTTACTACTTATTTAATTTTGAACATTTCGTGTACTCATACCTAACAGCCAGCTAATGCCTTGCATGCTAGGGATGATGAAATCGAACTTTGAAAATTGAATTTTGTGAACTTTATTGGTATTTATCTGTTTACATTGAAATGTTTAGCCTGTCGTCATAGCAGATGAGGAGGCGCCTTAAAGTCAGTCTCCTTGTAGTAAAAAAATACACTCTCTTCACCCACAAGAAAACCGAAAAGCATCATCCAGGTCACGTGATTCACCCCCAAAAAGTGTCTACTCCCCCTTCCATACCCACTCCCCCCACAGAGAAAATTAGCAATAGCGGCGGTATCGCAACTGCAGTTGGTGAGGGAGGTGGGGGTGCTGAAATCACAATTTTCATGAATGGGTAACCCAAGCTGGAGTTTGCTTCGCAACGCCAGCTCTTGGTTCCTGATGGAGCGGAGAACAGCAGCAAAACCTACGTCCAGCCGCACATGCATACGGAGCAGTAGAAGGAGAATGAGGAGAAAGGGGAACAGTCGCGCGCAAAGCCAGCGCTCTTCATCAGTGGGGTTTCTAATTTTTGCTTTTTTTGGTTTCCCGGCTGACAAAGAGGCTGATTTGGCTGAAAACGTGTTTATCGGTGCTTCCGAAAGCACTATGATTAACTGATAGGCTGTCATCACAGTGCACCAGGCTGTCATCACAGTGCACCGCTTCAGGTCCTGAAAAACGATCGCCGCGAGCATTTTATTTTTCAAAGAGCGCCTGTTGGCAAGCTGAGACAAAAGAAAAACATGAACGCGGATTGGCTATTCGAAGGCGGGAGGCAAGCCACAGGTACTTTGAGGGACCCAAGATGGCACCTCTTGGGTTGTTAAGGTGTGGGAGATTAAGAATAATGCGGAAGCCCTGATGTCTCCGTCCATGCTGTTCAGAGAATAAAGCAGCCTTCTTGTGGAGAATCATTGATACGCATTTGCTCCGGGCGCTAGTTGGAGAGCTTCCTTTCCCTTTGTGACTGCTCACTTGAAAGGGGCCCATTCAACTATTTGGGCACAGACGTTTTAGGCAAGCCCCCAACAAAATCAACGAAAGTAAACGTTGCCACCTATAACCCATTCGCTTCAGCACGGTGACGACTACACAGGCCGTGTTTACATGAAGGCGACTGTAGCGCATTGCATCGCATTTAGTAGCGCCTCACGGTAATGCGATACGACAGCGTTTACATGTTGCGCATCACCTCTAGTGCGGTGGTAGCGGCACCCGCTATCGCATATTATCCGTGTTTACATGAATGCGACAAGTAGCACATCGCATCGCACCTTCTATCTTAAAATTTGAGTCGTTTTGTCACCAGGCTTTTGTGGTGCAGGCATCGTCAGACGAATAAAAAGCTTCGTTCACCATTCGTTTGCAATGAACGCGAGACACAGTGGTGCGGCAACGACGAATTGGTGGTCAGGCGTGCGGCCGCCGCTTCGCAGGACACCGCCATCTTGCCCTTAATGCGATACAGGGACCATAGATACGACCGGGTTTACATGCGCGGATAAAGTCAACTTGCCTCTCTCAATCCAGCGCTGCCTGGCGCATTAATGTGATGCGCTAGCTGTCGAATTCATGTAAACACGGCTACAGGATGCTACCGGCGCCGTGATGCGCCTGCTTTCGGCGCATTTTGGACGTGTTCCCTACAAAGGCACAAAGAATTTGGTTCATGCCGACAGCGGCCAGGGGAAGTTTGCTGCTGCGGCGCTGCTATCCGAAATCAATGACCTACCTTTAACGATCACTGGTTTCTAACGGCCTGGGTCATTCACCAGAAGCCGACACATGCCATTCTTGCGGCAGTTTTCTCTCCACGAGACGAACAGCGAGGAAATGCTCGACTACTTTACATGGAAATCTTTGTCTTCTTAGTTCTACAATTAACTACTCTATACAATCCCTAGTTCAGTTGTCTCCTCAAGCGAGTGCACAGTTTTGAGCTCCTGAAGCAGGAACGCATATGAGGATAGAACGATTGAACCGATGGCCACTGCGGACAAACAGCGGTGCGATATACGAGCGGTACGAGAAAAAAAAAAAAGCCAAAGACCACCCCGTTACCGTTTACCCCACAAGTTGTGCGAAGAAATGCGCCGTAATTTTTTCAGTGTAGTCGTTTTTTGCCCCCTTTGTTGGAACCGTGGTTGGAATGCGACGGTGGCCAGGACGCATAGGGCGCTGGCGCTACGGTGGCTACGTGGAAGCCTTAGAAAAGGAACTAAAGGCGGAAAATGAGAAACTGCTGGGACAGCTTCCCCAGATGGAAGTAATTATGGCCAACACTGTCCTTGGAAAGAACAAGGACGGACATTCTAGTGCGGGCCACGTGGCTGGGACCAGCATTGGCATGGACAGCGAAGGTGCAGGCTAAAGATCATAGCAGCCTGGTTTTCGCAGCTAGACTTTTCGATGTTCATTCTTCAACTATTTTGTTAGCTTGTGTTAGCTTTTCAAATAGTTATTCTATTTTCTAGATGATTGACATTCGCAGAATTTATTTGAACACGTGTTTGCTAGCAGTTTTTGTGTCCTTCCTTTGGAGTCTGCATATTCTGAGAACTCGTAATAGACATAGTTCAGTTGATATAGGCTTAAAATGTGCAACCAAAAAAGGTTATGTGCGCACAATGTGAGGCGCGTAGGTTAATCTGAAGGAAACGCGTTTCGATTCGCTAGAGGAAGCGGAAGGCAGTGACTTTTTATGCCGGTTTTGCCTGCTGAGTTCGCACCTGGACAGGTTTGAACAAGAAACGATCGGTCTGACACTGTCCTTGGAAGCAACAAGGATGGACATTCCAGTGCGGGCCACGTGGCTGGGACCGGTACTGGCATGGACAGCAAAGGCAAAGTAGGTCAGGCAGGGTCGAACTGGCAGAGCTACTCAGAAGTAGCTACTAAGAAGTCGGGAAAGAAGGAAGAAGAAAGGAAAAATGAAATTCCCAAAGAGAAAGAGACAGATAACCCGAAACAGGAACCAGAAGTTGGGAGGGAGAGAGAGAATGCTCGGGTGCTTATCGCCGGGGAGTCCAACATGAGCAGGTGCAGTCGAGCTATCATGGAACGTGTAAAGGGTGATAAGCAAGTATCAGTCGGAACCTTCCCAGGGAGGACAATGAACGCAGTGCTGAAAGAGACCCAGAATAGGCTGTCGAAATATGCCGCAGGGCACATTATGGTGATAGTAGCAGCAGGGCTGAACGATGTTCTCAATAGTAGCGCTGCAGGAGTGGTGGAGAGTTTAGTTCAGGGAGTTGACGATATCAGGGCGCTAGCACAGCAAACGCAGATCGTTGTGTGCACAGTACCGGAGGTGCAGGAGCGAACAGAAAGCTTGAAAAGGACATGGTGGCAGTTAATCATCACATAAGAAAGTTAAGCTTGGAGAAGTGTTTCGAAGTAATTGAAGTAAACAGGGAGGTGCATAGAGCAGGTTTTCGCAAAGCTTTTCAACGAGATGGCATCCATTTTAACAAAAGGGTGGGAGCAGAGATCGTGGCTGGCACCTGGCGGGCAGGGCTGTAGCATTTTTATAGGATCCGCGAGGGCTCCGGGCGCAGGGGTAGCTGGAAGTGAAGCAGAAGAAAGCGTAATAGTGGAGGCTGAGCCCAACAAAATGTCAAAGAGGAGGTCCAGAAAGATAAGCCCCCCCCCCCCCCCCCCCCCCCAAAAAAAAAAAAAAGATTTAACACTAAGATCAGCTATATAAACATGCAATGGAGGTAGAAAGAGAGCGAAATGGCTAGAAATAGAACAGCAGTTGAAGGACGACGAAATCGGAGCGTACACTCGATGTGAGACTCATCTCAGGGATCAAGAAGATCCACCGTTTATAGAAGGCTACGTCTGCAAAGGGTGCAACAGAACAACAACGGGGAAAAAGGGGGGAGAGGGAGGTATCGTGATACACTAAGGAACAAATTGGCAAAGAATGAAACCAACAGGCAGACGACTATTGTCTAAGGTCGCAGGTAATTTATAGCAAGCTCGCAGAAATGGAAATAGGTGAAGAAGGGGAGTGTAGTCTGGGAAGTGATATAAACGTATTAGTCTAAGATAGTGCTCTTGGTGAAAAGAGAAATGGAACTTAGAAGCTTATACAAAAAGTAAACACAAAATTAAACGACAATCAAACAGCGCAGATGGAAGCAGAAATAGAGGAAGCAATAGAGAAAAGCCCCATGGACGACTGGGATTATGACCAGGTAGAACTACTCATAAGGACAAAAATTAAGGAGGTTAAACCGTTGGAGTGGAAAGAGGAAGCCACGAAGCTTGTTGAAGAAGGAAATCAGGGAAGCCATTGTTAAACAACGACGGGCAGCTTCAAGGAAACACCGAGAGGCAAAAAAACGCAGGTATCTCGGGAGGAAGTAGACCAAAAATGGGAATCGTGTCGACAAAAAAAAAAACTTGAAGTACTGGCCCTCATCCAAAGTAAAATCAAGCAGTCCACCGATTGCTGGATGGCTGAAATCCACGATGCCACTAGAGGCGGACCAAGAAAATTCTGGAACCATATAGGCTGGATAGGTAAGAAGAATCAAAGAAAAGCAGGAATGGATTCAAGATAAAGAGGGAGATTAATTAGAGGGATACAACGTTGCGAACTACATTACATCAGTTATAGCCGAGTCATTTAGGAGCGACGATAGGGTAATCTCCACAAATCAGAGAGCAACACAAGATAGCCGAATACAAAGCAGCCTAGAACTGGCCAACCTTAACTGGAAAAAGGCGGAAAAAAATATTCCTAAAAGCACGTCTACAGGAATAGATAAAATTCCGATCAAGCTGATTAATGAACTTGGTCCAAGGAGTAAAGAAACATTATTAAAAGCTTTGGAACCAGTCATAACAAGTAATCAAATTCCAGACAGCTGGCGGCAGTGTAAAATGAATTTGATTTATAAAGGAAAAGGAGATAGGATGCACATAAAATCCTACAGGCTGATTACAATAAATAACATCTGTTATATACAGGTTGGTCACGCAGGCGGTGAAATTAAAGATGCAGTCATGGGTAGAAAGTAAGAAGATACTCGGAGAACTTCAGAACTGCTTTAAAAATGGTAGGTGCTTAGATGATAACTTGTTCGTTATCAATGCACCGAAATAGCTAGAGCGCAAAATAGACCTTTGTATTTGGCCTTCCTGGACGTACACTGGGCGTACGATAACGTAAACAGGGAGCTTCTGTGGAACATATTAAAATAAGAAGGTATCGATCATGAGATGACAGATTTCCTACAGGAAATATACCGGGATAACAAAGTAGAAATTGCATGGGAAGGGACAAGAGGTACGGACGCTGTCAAGGTATGCAAAGGATTAATTTACAAGGTTGTCCCCCTATGACAGCTGCTGTTCATGCTTTATATGATAAATATGGAACGGAGGCTACAAGAAAGTAACCTAAGTTTTAACCTGTCATATAGATTAGGCAGAAAGGTCGTAGATCAGCGCCTCCTCGGTTTTATGTATGCAGACGATATTGTGCTGTTAGCAGATAGCCAGGAAGACTTGCAAACTATAAGTATTGCGGAGACAAAGGAGACGCTCTAGGCTTCAGTTTTAGCGCAGTAAAGTCAGGTCTGATGATTTTCAACAGCTCAATTGATGAGTGTCTTAAAATACAAGGCCATAAAATACCCGAGTAGCAGAATATAAATATCTCGGGCTATGGGTAAACGAAGGATTGGCATACATTGAAAAGTATGAGCAATCACTTAGGGCAAAAGGGTGAAGAAATGTTGGGATAATGAAGCATAGGGCAATGTGGGGATACAACAGGTATCAGGTGCTGAGGGGTATTTGGAAAGGAATTATGTTGCCCGGGCTTACTTCCGGAAATGCGGTTTTGTGCCTAAAAGCAGAGGTACAGTCGACATTGGAAATAAATCAGAGAGCCGTCGGACGATTGGCACTGGCCCACGACAAAACCACAAATGAGGCGCGTTACAGGAAGATACGGGCTGGACATCTTTCGAAGTACGAGAAGCACAGAGTAAAATATTTTATGACGAACGCCGGAGAAAATTGGACAGCAACAGGTTGGCAGCTAAAGTATTTAAATACATATACCTACAAAGCTTCGTTGACTCACAATGGAGGAAAAGAATTAGCAAACTAACCAGTAAATATGCTGGTCACAAAGCTGGACGAAGAAATAAAGAGAGTTAAGCAACAAGTGAAAAACACAGAAGGTAAAAATTGGATAAATTTTGTAGAAAAGAAACAGAGGGCAGAAGCTTTCTTTGATAACTCAAGAAGCAGTGCCCGACGTTTTGAAGCTAGATCAGGGTGCCTTAGAACACGCAGCTACAAAAAGAAATTTAACCATGAAGATTACACATGTGCAGTATGTGGTAAATTTATAGAAACAATTGAACATCTTTTACTCGAATGATGGTATCCATCCGGAAGTCGATGCAGGCACAGTCACTCTTCCTGAGGCCCTGGGGTTTAGAGATCAGTTCAGTTCAGTTCAGTCGTTCAGTCGTGTCCGACTCTTCGTGACCCTATGGACCATGTCACGCCACGCTTTCCGGTCTCTCACTATCTTCCTAACATAACAACTTCATCTGCAGCGCCTCGAGGATGCCATCTAACCATCGCGTTCGCTGCCTACCCCTTCTCCGGCGACCCTCAACCTTTCCCAATATCAAATCTTTCTCCAGCGACTCCTCTCTTCTCATCAGATGTCCAAAGTAGCTGAGCTTTAACTTTAGAATTTGACCCTCCAATGAGCACTCAGGGTTTATGGTCGACAATATCGACTGATTTGATCTTCAGTCCAAGGAACTCTCAAGAGTCTCCGCTGGCACCACAATTCAAACGCGTCAATTCTTCGGCGGTCAGCCTTCTTCACAGTCCAACTCTCGCATCCATACATCACAAATGGAAAGACCATAGCACGAGTCATACGGATCTTCGTTGGCAGACTAATGTCTCTGCTCTTTACTAGGCGGTCAAGGCTAACCATTGCTCTCTTTCCCAGAAGCAGGTGTCTCCTAATTTCATGGCTGATGTCTCCTTCCGAGGTAATCTGGGAGCCCAAGAAGAGAAAATCTGTCACAGCTTCCACTTCTTGTCCCTTGATGCTCCAGGACTTGATAGGGCAAGACGCCATGATCTTTGTCTTTTTAATGTTCAGTTTAAGTCCAAACTTCTCACTCTCTTCTTGTACGCGCATCAGAAGTTTCTTGAGTTCTACTTCACTTTCTGCCATTAAAGTGGTATCATCCGCATATCTAAGGTTCTTGATACGTTTTCCAGCAATCTTCACTCCAGCTGAAGACTCGTCCAGACCGGCCTTCCTCATGATGCACTCTGCATATAGGTTAAATAGGCAGGGCGACAGTATGCAGCCTTGCCTCACTCCTTCCTCAATCGGAAACCAACCAGTAATATTATGCCCAGTTCTAACTGTGGCCTCTTGCCCTTCATACAGGTTCCTGAGGAGACATTTGAGGTGAATTGGAACTCCCATCTCTTGGAGAGCTTGCCACAATCTGCTGCGATCTACGCAGTCAAACGCTTTCGCATAATCAATAAAGCAGAAGTAGATGGGTTCCTGGAACTCTCTTGCTTTTTCCATGATCCAGCGAAGGTTGGCAATTTGGTCTCTAGTTCCTCTGCCCTTGTTGAAACCCAGCTTGCACGTCCAGAAGCTCCCGATCCACCTACTGCTGCAGCCTACTTTGGAGGATTTTCAACATCACCTTGCTAGCATGCGAAATAAGCGCGATCGTGCTGTAGTTGGAACAATCTTTGGCATTGTCTTTCTTTGGAATGGGGATGTAAACTGACCTCCTCCAATCCTGTGGCCACTGCAGGGTTGTCCAAATCTTCTGACATAATGTATGCAGAATGTTAACAGCATCATGGTTGAGGTTTTGAAGCAACTGAGCTGGAATGCCATCAATTCCTCTAGCTTTTTTCTTAGTAAGGCTGGCTAAAGCCCATTCAACTTCACTCTTCAGGATGCCCGGCTCGAGATCAGTAATCACAACCGTCTTATGTTGGGTTTGCACATTCGGGTCCTTCTTGTACAGCTCTTCTGTGTATTCCTGCCACCTCTTCTTTATCTCTGAGGCTTCAGTGAGGTCCTTGCCTCGTTCGTCCTTTATCACGCCCAGCTTAGCTTTAATATCTTTGATTGTCTTATACAGAGCTCTTGTGTTCCTTAATTGGCGGTTGTCCTCAACTGCTTGGCACTGTATGTTCAGGAAGGCATTCTTATCTTTCCTTGCTATTTTCTGAAAATCCATTGAGAACCTTGTATCTTTCTCTTTCCCCCATAACTTTTGTCATCCTCCTTTCCTCAGCTATTTGCAAAGCCTCTTCAGATAACCATACAGTTTGCTTTCTTGCATTTCTTTTGCTTTGGAACTACCTTAGTAGCAAATTCTTGTATTATATCACGAACATCAGTCGACATCTCTTCGGGCTCTTTGTCTTCTAGATCTAATTCTTGAAATCGATTCCTCACTTCCACAGCATATTCTAATGAAATTTGATCTAGATCATACCTGAAAGGCCTTCTAGTTTTCTGTGTTTTCCTCAATCGAAGCTTAATTTTGGCAACAAGAAGCCGATGATCGGTGCCACAATCGGCCCCAGGCCTCGTTTTTACTGCTTGTATAGCGCTTCTCCATCTCTGCCGGCAAATAATATAATCGATCTGATTCCTGTACAGACCGTCCGGTGAAGTCCATGTGTACAGGCGCCTCTTGTGCTGTTGAAAATGAGTATTCGCTGTGGTCAGGTTGTTTTCTTGACAAGACTCTACTAGCCTCTGCCCAGCTTCATTTGGCTCACCAAGACCGAGCTTGCCTGTAATTCCGGATATTTCTTCACTCCCGACCTTAGCATTCCAGTCTCCTATGAGAAAAACGACGTCTGATGATGG